>JAMAHW010000126.1:0-72152 GCA_023627715.1 Periconia sp. R9002
ACCCCCCCATTCCCCCCCTCCCCATTACCCCATCCCCCAACCACCCCCCATTCTAACCCCCCACCTCCACAGCGACCACATCAAAGAACTCAACAGCGCACGCCCCAAACAACCCTTCTTCTTCCTCAAGCCGCCGTCCTCGATCCTACTACCCAACTCCGGGCCGATCCTGCGCCCGCGCGGCGTCGTGATGCACTACGAGGTGGAGCTGGGCTTGATCATGGGGAAGACGGTGAGGGATTTGGATCCCGAGGATGAGCGGGGGGCGTTGGATGCTGTTGATGGTGAGTTTGTCATCTTATTCTTTACGTGTTCGTTTTTGGTGTGTTATTGTCTATGTGTGATGTACTAGATACATAAACATATGTCTATTGCTGCTGGTATGATACTTGGAGAAGAAAATCAAGCTAACACATCTGCAGGCTACCTCCTCGCCATCGATATGACGGCGCGAAACGTGCAGGACGAAGCCAAGAAGAAGGGGCTCCCCTGGTCCATCGCCAAAGGCTTCGACACCTTCATGCCCATCAGCAACATCATCGCCAAGTCGCGCATTCCCGACCCGCAAAACGCCCATCTCTGGCTGTCCGTGAACAAGGAGGTCAAGCAGTCCGACAACACCAACCTCATGCTGTTCCGCATCCCTAGAATGTTGAGCGATATTAGTAGGGTGATGAGTTTGGAGAAGGGGGATATCGTTTTGACCGGGACGCCCAAGGGGGTGGGGCCGGTGAAGACGGGGGATGTTATGAGGGCCGGGTTGAAGGTGGATGGAAAGGACGTGGAGGAAGCGAATATTGAGGTTCCCGTCATCGATCGCGAGGGCCTGTATGAGTTCAAGGAGACGTAGATGTTAGGTATTTTGAGACGCTTTTCCTACTCTATTCGTTGCTTCCAGCGCTTGCAGTGTCTCCTTCCGAACAGTCAGTTTTACTAGAGCGGTCCGAGGTGATTTAGTAGGGCGTTTCCTCCTCTTAGAGGTAGAATCAATGGCGGGATTATCTGGTCGAGTAGCTGTTGCTGCAATATCAGGAGGTTCATCCGAAGGTTCCTCGGACTTTGGCTGAGCTCGTGCATAACAGCCTTTTATCCCCCGTCCTGTGTGCTCCAGTACTTGAAGTGTAGAGCTGCGACGATAACGGTTACTTCTGCTGGTGCAAATAGGGGGAGGGGCCTTGGTGAGATCAATTTGTATCTTCTTCTGTTGATTCTGCTTACTGCTAGTTGGTGTAATAGCAGTCTTTCCGTGTGCCTCCTTTGTTGCGGTTCCAGTCGTCTTCTTTGCAGCTCTGCCCTCGGACTTCTTGACTTCTTTCTTCCTGGGACGAACTGCGGGTACTGACGGTTCTACGAGTTGAGTGGTGGCCTCATCGCTGCCGGGTGAATTTATTTTTGCCCCTGTGGTATGATCCGTGGGCTTCGGAGGTTCTAGGCGCTGAGTAGCCTCATAGCTCGTCAATGGTGCGTTGCCCTGCTGTTTACCTGCAGCCCGCCGTGTTTTGATCCCAAGTTTATTCCCACGAAGCATTTGCCGCAGCTTTTCGCCCTGCGTGTCTTGCGAGATTTTCTGCTTCTTCCGTGGACTAGCCTGCTCATATTGTTGCGGTCGTATACGAGCCGTCTCTAGCGGCCCAGTCATTATCCCTGAAACATTATATGAATCGTCGAGTTGAGTTGTGGCTTGCGTTCCGGTCATTGCAGGTTCCGGAAACTGCGGAATCTGAGCCTGTTGATGAGTGGCGTGTTCCTGAAGTCCCATGCCTACAGGCGGATAGCCCCAGGAGAAGTTCAAAAGAGAATCATATCTAGTAGAATTAGCAATGGTTTCATGATACATGTTCAGCACACTCACAGAGTAGGATTCAACACACTGGGACCCCTGGAAGCCTCCGCTTGCGGCACTTGCGGCTGTGGCGGCGTATGTGTTACCATTCCACTGCTTTTCGCTTTTTGCCAATCTTCCTTCATCTCAGCAAAAGCTTGCTTCAATTGGCTAATCTCAGTGTGGTATTTTTCCTGAAATGACTGCACGGTGTCACGGACATCGACAGCTTGTGTGATGTTCTCACTGAGCCTGTCGACCCGGTGTTCGAGTGCTTTCGTACGATCCAAAAGTGCCTCGCAAGCATTATTATTCACCGATGACGCCAAAACTCTCTCTAACTTCTCCATTCTTTCTTCAAAGCGGTTCCACTTCATCTCGTGTGCATTGCATTTTCCGTCAAGCCGATCAACATCATCTTCATTGGACCTCATCACATCACCCAAGCCATTCAACCTTGTGTTCAAAGTAGCAAGCTGCTTCGTATGCTCGCTCAAGTGATCGCTCACAATTCTGTTTCTCTCAAGCTCTTGAGGATCATTGATGTATTCGTCGAGTTCCTTGCGTAGCTCGCTGACTGCTTGGCTCGCGGTGTGTGCGGCTTCGGCAGCTCGTTGTGCCTTGAGGCTCCGGTCTTTGACCGAATCGAGCTCTTCCTTGAGATATGCGTGTTCCTTCTTGAGCTGGTAGGCCCAGAGAAGGTCCACGGCTGGTGGGCCGCGGGAAGAAGCAGCCATCGCGCAGTGGCAGAAAAAAGAGCGTGAGAGACGAGACAGAAAGATACAACAAGAGCGGAACGGTATACGACAAACATTGACAAGCCGACGATTTGAAATGCCAAATAACAAGCGTGGGTGGTGAGTTGTGAGTTGGGGAAGGTGGGGAGCATGGTCGATGGCACTTTCCTCGCAGACGGCGCGCAGCACTCAACACCAGCCAGTAAAATTCGCCCTCATTAATACGGTTACATAGGTTGAGCCTCTTATGTAATTTTTCTATTTCTTTCTACTGTTATGTACCACGCTTGGGCCCCTTGGGTGCATCCAAGATCTCGTCTCTCTTCATTATCCTCACCTTGGTATCCTTTTTGGCCCCTTCGGTCTCACCCGGCGAACTGCTCTCACTCTCTTTGGCTCGCTCAGCGACACTCTTGTCATAACTGGTTGGGTCAATTCCAAGGATGCCTCCGACATTGTTACGATCTCCAGGTACGGAGAATTCGCGGAATGCATATCGCCATTCGTTCAAGAAGGCTCGCACCGCCTTGCCAACCTTGTCTTTGCCATTCTTGGAATGATGGCCAGTTCCGGTAATGGCGTAAACTGGTCTAGATGATGTGTTGTGCTTTAGGAGGATGCCTTCGAGGTAAGAGACTGCTTCATCCGGGTGGAGGCCTGGGTGCAAGTTAGTTGAGCTTCGCAGCTACAATAGCAATCACAACATACCGTGTAGATCAACGTAAAGCTCACGCGCATCCGCCCCTTCATCCTTATTCCGCTCCTCATAAAGGATCTTTGCCGCTTCGCGGTGAGCTTCTCTCATTAGATTGTTCTCGCTCTGGCCGCGAAGGCTGAGGGCTTTTGCAGCGCGTGAATCACTACGATTCCAAGCTTGCGCAGCGCTTTGCAGGAACTTATTTCTCAAGCTGCCGTGCTTGAAAGCTTCTGTGCGTGCTTGTAGGTAGGCTTTGTTCGCCTTCTCGCCGGTATCGAGCCATGGGATGTGCTGGGGCGCGGGTATCGCTTGTGCGGCAGCACTGTTTTCACGAGACCCATTGAAGCTCTTTGTCGGTCGAAGTGGTTTGCGGAGTTGAGCAGGAGCTGGCGAAGGTGACATACGTACGACATCTGCAAGATTGTTGGGCTGTTCTTTGTTATGGCCATGTCCACCACGTTTTCCATGATGGCGCTTCCCACTCTTTGCAGCAGCCGCAGAGCCCAAGCTTGGAAAGGCTTCGTTGTCATCTACCGCGAGAATCGAGGGTGTTGTGGCGCGTGAATGTTGACGACTGCTTGGTCTTGAGTGCGGACGACTCATGTTGCCCGGGCTGAAATGCGGAAATGGACTAAGGCCTGGGGGCGGATGCTTCGCACCACCTGTGGACAGACCATAAAGTTGCTCGAGCGAGATCCCTTCTACACCGGAGTTCTGGGCACTCCATCCGGGCTGGCCACCTGCTTGAAGCATAGGGAATGCTTCATAATCCTGCATTTGGAAATTGGGAACGGCAGCTTGCAATGGCGGCGTAGAAGCATCTGAGATGACCATACGAGCCATCAAGGAAGATGGATCGTGGGAGAATGCGCACAAATCACCCGCAAGACAATTTCCATTCATGAAATATCTCCATGAGATGTCAGTATTGAGCTGTATACGTTTATCGGGGAAGGATCGGCACTCACTTGCACAGGGTTCGGGACGTGTCATGGCTGAATCTGCAATCCGCTCTCGCGCACGAGCCAGATGACATGTAATACTTGCAAATGATATTACTCTTGGACTGACCCGCAGGCGTGGCTGGTCTAAACGCGGGGCTCATCGACTTTCCGATGTGGAACGTAGCTGGCTCGGGCACTGGGACAGTCATTTGCTGGCCTTCGAGAGTTTGAGCTGAGCCCATCAGTGCAATAAGAGCAGCACTGAGATCGTAGCCGCTAGCTTCCAGAGCCCTTTCAATTTCCTCATCAGGTCGCTCGTCCCGAAGAATGGAGCGTAGCATATCATAGGGACCCATATCTACAGTTTGTGGCTGGATCCACTCGGCGGCAGCACCATTGAGCGTGCCGTCACCGAGGACAGAGGAAGAATCCACGCTCCCGGTATCATCGTTTACAAGCCAATCTACAGAATCGCTTCCCAGATCGCCATATAGCTCCGTGTTGGGGCTGGCTCCTTCGCTGAACTGGTATGCGCTCAAGCTGGGACTATGGGGGATGTGAGGGCTGGAGAAAGCCAGACGCGGGGATGGCCGCGGAGAAGTGAAGGGAGAAGCGTTTGAGGATTTGGCACGATTGAAAGCTGGAGGGGCGATTCCAAAGCCTGGAGGAGGATGTATCATCCGTGGTGACTGGCTGACAGGGGTGGGCGCGCGATTCGCTTGCCATGCAGCTGGAGATGGGCGGCGGATGACAGTATGGCGGCTCGGGGGAGGAGAACTGGAGGAACTTCCGGCATCGCGGAAACGCCATAGACAATCGAGGACGATGTTTTCCAGCGACTTGCCCGTCAATCCCGTCTGCTTGCGCAGCAGCTCCTCGAGCCTGTCCGTCTGTTCCTCCTCATCTAGAGTGTCGTCCTGCAGAACGGGCAGCGCAGCCTCGTACGCGTCGTCCGAGACCATGTTCACATCTAGCAGGTGATGGAGCGTCTATGGGTGCAGTAGGTAATATATAAGGCGTGCGCAGGGCGCTGTGGAGCTTCTTATACCACAGCCGGGTGACTGAGGAGTGAGAGAGAAGGACCGGGGGAGGCAGGAGAGGCGGGCGGGAGGCGTCTTAAGAGGTCACAGTGGCGCAAGAGGGCGGACAAGTAAGCAGCAATGTGAATGACAAAAGGCAACGGGCCCAGGCAACGGAGAACGAAAGTGGTGTGCAGCAAAGAGAGGCAGCGCGGCGTAACCCTGGTTGAGTGTAGAGGGGGAGGAGCTTCAATGCGCAGAGCAGCGTCCAGCCCTATGCGGCCAAAGTGTGGGGGAGAGTGCCAGAGTAGGAAGGCGAACCGTGCACATGAAGAGTCGAGCACCACGGGGAATAGAGGCAGAGGAACAGAAACAAAAACAGAGGAAGCGCAGAGGGAAACGGAGAAGAGATGGTGGAGGGGACTGGCTGAGTACATGGTCCGTATATGTACATTGCTAGGCCAGTCAGAGGGCGTCGCGGACGGTCAGCGAGCGGGCTGAGGTAATGGATTTGCTACTTGGATAGAGCCATATGTATCCCACACCAACTCATCTCCATGCCCGTATTTGCACCGTGGGGATACTTGAGGCTGAAAACATTTGAATGCTCCCATGACACGCTTCTGCCCCCGTTTGTGCATTGTGTACCAGGTGTCGCAGGTACAAGCTGCAGTGCTTCCCACCATTGCACATGATTCGCACCTACTTACATGCATATACCCCAACTCTATCTACATATACATACATGATCACGCACATGAAGATGCACCATTAGTAAACGTTCCCAGCGAGAGCTTACGTGCCCATACTCGTGCAATGACGTGTACTGAAGTTAGTTATGGCCCTGGATGGATCAACAAGCTACCTACCTACAAGCGTCTAAGAGAGATGTAGGGAGCGGGATGACGCTACTATCTAACTAGCCCCCGACCTTCTGCTGAGGCAGTGTCGGGACTAATGGCATTGCATGAAACCACCATTCATTCTCACTCCTAGGCCCCCACACCACCACAACACGTTTACCATCCAAACCTTCTTTCCTCTACATGTTATCCAGTATCCTCTGATCCGGAATGCCCCTTCTCTCCACTCCCTAGATTCTTCTTTGACCACCTCCTCGCCGTGCGCTTCCTGCTCTGCCGTCGCCTCCTCCGCTCGGTTCCGCTGTCTCCGACCTTAACTCCATTCCAAATCCCCAGAGCTGCTGACCGACTTCACACCATGCCCGTCGAAGACAATGCAGACTATGACGCTCGCGCGCTTGCCCTGCCCATCGACGACGATGAGGATTCTTCTCCCGAACGGGGTGATGCCCCCATCTGGTCTCGCCGTTCCACTTCCTTTCGCCAGAACAGTTCCTCACATTCGCGCCCTCACCAACCCTCACGGATACGTAATTGGATGGACAAGTACAAGTTCAACAGCCGTGTATTAGTCCAGTACAACCGCTTGACAGCGGTGCAGAAGATCTTGGTCTGGGTGGCTGGCATCACTTCCTTTGTGCTGGGCATACTCTTCTTGGTGTATAATGAGCGCATCTTCCACAGCTTACGTCCTGCGGCGAAGAAATGGCATGACGTCCCTGCCGGCTGGCTGGTCTTGTGGGCTTTGATTTTTGTCGTTTCTTTCCCTCCGTTGATTGGATACTCGACTCTTTTGACCATTGCGGGTTTCGTATACGGGTTTCCTAACGGGTAGGCATCCTAAACTTGGTGAACTCGAAGAGTAGTCTTGCTAACATGACTTCAAAAACAGATGGTTCATCGCTGCCTCAGCAACCGTAGCCGGCAGTACTGCCTCTTTCATAGTCTCACGCTCCTTGCTCCGCAAATTCGTCGATCGCCTCCTCGCCCACGACACCCGCTTTGCCGCCCTCTCCCTCGTCCTCAAGCACGACGGCCTCAAACTCCTCGTCATGGTGCGCCTCTGCCCGTTACCCTACTCGCTCTCCAACGGCGCCGTAGCCACCATCCCCACCGTCACCTGGCAGGCCTACGCCCTTGCAACCGCCATCGCAAGCCCCAAACTCATGCTCCACATCTTCATCGGTAGCCAACTGGAAAAGATCGGTGGCGGCGACGGGAAAATGGACGGCAAGACAAAAGCCCTGAGTTACATTAGTATCGGCATCGGAGCGCTAGCTGGCATGGCGACAGGCTGGTTCATGTATAAGAAGACGAAACAGCGTGCGGCGCAGCTCGAGGACGAGGAACGCCGCGGCATCAGACGCACCTCCATCGAGGACCTCGAACGCGACTACGCGGATGATCCTGCGGCGCTGGAAGCTGCTTCCATCATTCGTGAACAAGACGATGATATTTCGCTCCGCTCGGCCTGGGGGGATGATTACCATGACGATCCTACGGATGTTGAAGACGATGCACTCGAAATTCCTGATGATCCGTTCAGCGCCGGCGACGACGATGACGATCAAGCTAGACTCGGGAAGAAGTAGAAAGTGCGACGTTTTTTGCTTATCATTTGTATACATCTGTGTGTCTGTGTGTGTATGAGTTACGCATATCCTTTTTTTTCTCATGACTTGGCCAAAGCCATTCATTGTCCCCGAGATTTGTATAGACGGACGGGTTACGGTTGGGAATAAATAGATTCCATGACCCCCTTTCTTTTCTCAACGAAACGGAGGTTTTTTCCAATCTAGGTATGCGGAATCGACGCATCTCATTTTTCTCTTGGTTCTTCTAGGTTTCGCGGGTCGGTTATGTAGACTATCGCTCGCTATGTAACACCACGTGCTTGCGTATCTGTGTACATGTACGAATCACAAGACGTTTAGCAGCGGAAATTGTGTACGTTGGAAATAGATCACGACAGTCTATTCATTGACTGACGTCCTAGTTAGACAAATCCCTTCTTCAACATCTCTCTCCTACGCATCTTGGTTTTATCAACTCTGTCTCGACTTAACCCGGAAGTAGTAACGAGAGAGAAAGGGTTAATCTGTCTCTCAATCAAAACTCTCCACCTATGTATGTACTCCTACGTCCCGTCCGTTCATACGTCTATACCAACATACCGTCCAAATAAATCCCACCACGTACGGCGACGTCAAAACGCAGTACCCTATCACCTACCCACCCCCCTTCCCCTCCCAACTCCACACCATCAGTACGCACACATATATAAATACCCATCCCTCCCTCATTCTACCCATCAATTCCCCCAGATATCCAAACCCCCCCCCCCAACAAATACATACATCCATCAACGATCCTTCCACAAAAACCACAACCCCCCTTTCCTTCCTTCCTTCCTTACTTACCACGTAGAAACAAACGTCAAAGACGAGTTCATTTCCGTAAGCCAAACCAAACCCAAAAGAAACAAGAAAACGGGTTCTTTCTATATGGGAGACGTTTACATAGGTAGGGAAGTTTTTTACTCCCCCCTCTTCGTACTACCAACTACTATTGATTGATTGCTACGAATGTACACATGCATAGTGTTTATACTTTGTATTTTGGATTGCATTTTCTTGTTCGCGGGGGTCTTGTTCTGACTAACGCACTGAAGGGTGTAACTGACTGACTGATTGTCTATGTGTGTATGTATAGATGGACTGAGTACGTATAAACACCCCACCCTACACATCAACACGTCCAAATCCACTACGAACACTTCCGCATGGACCACACGTAACTCCATCTCAGAAACCAATACCATAACATACCATACCATAACGTAGACACACATACAGACACACGAGTAACTAGTTGTACTTTACTTATCTCCATCCTCTCCCTGTCCTTACACCACACAACTCCACTCCACCTACTACGCTACCACTACACACGTACCCCTTACTTAAATCACTCACACAAAAATTGCAACTAAATCCTACATACACACCTAAGATTGTAAAAAAAAAAAAAAAAAAAAAAAAAAGGAAAATGATCTAGGGCACTAACACTAACACCTAACCCTTCACATCTAAGGTACGTTAATGAATCTAGACGTTCCGCTAGTACCTCTACGACGCCCTATAGTAATTTAGACTTACATGGAGCGAACATTTATAAGTAGATTATTTAGAAAGCAGGGGATAGGGCGCCACGCTCGTCACCCTCTAGCAGTATTTACATCTCTCAATTGTTCCTCCTCCCCGAGGTCGGATTATTGTCCTTCAACATAATGTCAAAATTTTCACGTTGCTGTTCTCTGCGAATAAACACAACTTACGGGAATTATGATGGCATATTTTTCTTATGCATCACTCTTGAAGCATCACAGGAACGGGACACATCCGGTATGAACAAAGAAAATGAGATTTGCATAGATACAGTAGCAAGCACACCCGCTTAACCCCCAGAAAAGTTCGAGGCCTATATCCACGGCGTAGACGGAAAGGAAAATCGGGTAGTATGAGGTGCAGGGGAGGTATTTTGGAAACGAGTTTTCAAGCAGGATTACCATCAGGCCGCATCGATAAAAAAAGAACTTTCCTATTGAGACAGCTGATGGCGAGGACGCATCTTCTATTATACATCTAATCTCGGTGACCGATCAGCACATTTTACCCCGCGAGAATACCGGAAGAGATCACCCACTCCTTACACCATCATCTATGCGAAAGACTTGGTGAAGCTTGTGATGATGTCCCTGAGCTTGCCCTCGAGGTCTTTGCTGAGCGCGCCTTCGCGGTCAATGGTGGCAAGAACCTCAGACTCGTTGGACTTGAGGTGAGCCAAGAAGTCGGCCTCCCACTGGAGAATCTTGTTGACGGGCACGTTGTCCAAAAGACCGTTGACACCGGCGAAGATAAGGGGAACCATCTCGTTCACGGCCATGGGGGAGTACTGCTTCTGCTTGAGAAGCTCGGTAAGACGCTCACCACGGCTGAGGGTCTGCTTGGTGGCAGCATCCAAATCGGAACCGAACTGAGCGAAGGCAGCGACTTCACGGTACTGGGCCAAGAAGAGCTTGAGCGAACCAGCAACCTGCTTCATGGCCTTGAGCTGGGCAGCGGAACCGACACGAGACACGGAAAGACCGACGTTAATGGCGGGGCGGATACCCTTGTAGAAGAGTTCGGCCTCCAAGAAGATCTGTCCGTCGGTAATGGAAATGACGTTCGTGGGAATGTAAGCGGACACATCACCACCTTGGGTCTCGATAATGGGAAGAGCAGTGAGGGAACCACCACCGAGCTTGGAGTTCATCTTGGCGGCACGCTCGAGGAGACGAGAGTGGAGGTAGAAAACGCTGTACCCTGTTAGATTTATACGCCGATTTTTGCGAAAATTTTAACTTACTCTCCGGGGTAAGCCTCACGCCCAGGGGGACGACGGAGCAACAGGGACATTTGACGGTACGCAACAGCCTGCTTGGAAAGATCATCGTAGATAATCAGGGCGTGTTTACCATTGTCGCGGAAATATTCTGAAATGCTGGAAAGATGTTAGTTTCATACTGCGTAAAAGTGATCCTGGATACCTACGAGCATCCGGTGAAGGGAGCAATGTATTGAAGAGGAGCAGCCTCGGAAGCAGTAGCGGCGACAACAATAGAGTATTTCATGGCGTCATTCTCCTCGAGGGTCTTGACAAGCTGGGCGACAGTGGAACGCTTCTGGCCGACGGCGACGTAGACACAGTAGAGCTTCTTGGTCTCGTCGTTGCTGTTGTTCCAGCGCTTCTGGTTGAGAATAGTGTCGAGAGCGACGGCAGTCTTTCCGGTTTGACGGTCACCAATGATCAACTCACGCTGACCACGTCCGATGGGCACCATGGCGTCGACGGACTTAAGACCGGTCTGTACAGGCTGGTTGACGGACTGACGGGGCAAGATACCGGGAGCCTTGAGCTGAGCACGGCGCCTCTCAGCGGCCTTGATGGGACCCTTTCCATCGATGGGGTTACCGAGAGCGTCGACGACACGACCAAGAAGAGCCTCGCCGACGGGGACGTCGACAATCTGTCCGGTACGCTTGACGGTCTCACCTTCCTTGACCAATCGATCGGAACCGAAAAGCACAACACCGACCTGGCCGGCTTCCAAGTTCATGCACATGCCCTTGACACCAGAGGCGAACCTAGACTGATGTCAGCTAATTGCCATTGCCTTTGTAAAGATGGTCGACGTACTCGACGAGCTCCTCAGCCTGGACATTGCTCATGCCGTGCACACGGGCGATACCATCACCGACGGAAAGAACACGTCCAGTCTCGGCAAGACCGGACTCCTCCTGGACACCGCGAATCCTCTGCTCGAGGATGGAGGAGACCTCAGTGGGGGCGGCCTTTGCTTCGGCAGCGTAGGTGCGGACCTGCTTCGTGGCGTTGAAGTAGGCAGGTGTGGATCGGGCCTTGAGGGAAAACTGTTAGTGACTTGGCTCGGCGAAGGAGAGCTCTTCCTCCATCGTCGCAGCGGCGCCCACAACATCCACGAAGCTCAATTGCAGCGCCAATGGCACAAGCACCGATTCCAGAATGCTGTAGATGACGGCGAGATGAAGTGCAGGCGCAATCGCGGCGACCTTCGATGGACTTACCGAAGCAATTCTGCCAGATGCAGAGATTGCCGCGACCCGGCGGCTCGACTGACGGATGGCTCTCGAGAACATTCTGATGACCTCAAGAGGCTAGTTGTATAGCTCTGCGATCAATTGAGATTGATGCAGAAGGAGCGGAGATGGTGGAGATGGGGGTGATGTTGGAGAGGGAAGCTGGGAGGAGAGAAAAGCTCCCTTCATCCTCGCCCAAGATACTACCGTGCTTATGTAATGCCGGTTTTCCAACCGAGCTAGCACCAAGCCGCCTAGCAACGCAAAGCCCTCCCCAAACATGACCCTTCTAATGATGATGACCGTTTTTCTATCCAAACACTATTTGTAGGTTTCTATTCTAAAATCCAAATTGCTTGCAAACCTTTAGGTTGGTACCATTCTGTATACTAGAGGAAATCAGAAAAAGCTGTGACCTTTTCGGATTTTTATTTAACTGCATGTAAACACTGTATACCGGCAACTCCTTGTGCAACCATACACAACATTGGTTCTTAAATAGACGGAACTTCTGCCATATCAAAAGGAGGTAACGATCAATATGATCCTGCAGTACGTCATATAGGTACACGATATTGTGTAGAACTTTGGAGAAACACACGTATACATGGAAATGAAACTGGCTAGGATAGAAAGATCGACTGGAATTTATGGATTACTATTTATTCATTCCACAATTGCTATAAAAGCATTGTCTAAAATCCAGTACCTCTAAGAACCCCAAGTTTGATGCGATGTAAAGACACTTTCAGACCTCTGGCAATATTTTCCCATGTATAGAATCCGTCAAACTGTCCCAAGTATTGCAAAATCAAACGAAACAACATTCAATTGAGTTACCGCAAGATCAGTTTTTTTCGGCGATATCTAAAATGAAAATCTACTCATGCTCATCGAGAAAATGTGCGTTACAAATCAACTCAGAAAAGAAAGCTGGTATCTACAGTGGTATCCCGTTCCGTTCTATACACAAAAGCACCCAGCCTATCCTATTCGTACAGTCACTGCGGGTAAAATCACTTCTGCTGTTTACTGTACTCCGACAATCCACGCAATCCACGAGTCTTAATGCAAACTAGTTCTCTACTCCATCTTTCCGACTAGTGTTTTTGAATGGCAACCTTCTGCTGCTAGCTTCACACCCCAACCTGCTACGCCTGGTATCATGATGTCTCCTCTGCCGACCATGCGCGCCAACTATCTATTTCTCTTTCTTTTCCTGAAACTTTCGCACATCTTCCTCCACTGCCTTGTTGAGTCGTTTCTTGAGCTCGGGGCGGTATCCAAGCGAGAACAGAATTTCGAACCAGACAAAAAACGGAGCGAGGAACAAGGCTTGTACCAGATTATCAAGGAGTGCTGGCGCACGACCTTCGAAAACGCCGTGTCCAATAAACTGTGCGATCCAACTAACCACGTTTATTGCCACAGCCCAGGAATTTGCGGTCGCTCCGTACGTAGAGGTAAGGTAGTGTCCGTAAGCCGCGCTGCCGAGGAGAAACGGCATGATCATAGCGCCGGCGACTGGTTCCATCAAAATGTATAGTGTAGAGTATAACACAGCACCGAGAGTGCCGACATTGAGAGGAAGGTGGGGGACCGACAGCCAGGATGGCAATGGTACGGAAGGGGTATTGGTGAGCTTGAAGATGTTAGGGAAGGTGTAGTATCTGGGGCGAATGACATACAAGAACCACAAAGGTCACAAGAATAGCTGGAACACAGACGATGTGTATGGCGACATTAACCTATGCGAGGGTTGGCGTAAGCGAGGGCAAAGGTGAACGAGAGGATAGCATGGTGTACTCACAGGGTTGTGATGGTATGCGCCATACTACCCATTCGGTCAGCATAAGCCATATCTAATGTAAATAGTTATCGACGTACAAAACGCATTTGTTTTTCGAGGTTGAGCGACATGGTTAGGTTGGGTGCCGAAAGCGGTCGGTCGTGTGCTTGACTTGACAAAGGTTCGAACGGCTACCGAAATTCAAGCATCTCTTTGAGCGAGACAACGAGAGGTACAGACCAAGAGACAATACTCGTTGGCCGCTCTTGACGATTCCGCAGGCAAATGTTGAGGTCTAGAGAACAGATGTTAGAATGGTGGGACTACCGCGGGAGGGGAGTGTCCACCGTAACTTCCGATATTCTCACATGTTATTGCCGGCGTTTCTTCGGCTTAAATTTAACTGGCATTCTGTTTGACCGGCGCCGAGTCTTTGGGACACTTCAATGACAGGCGCATCACCATTGTTATAACCACTACTTCTGTACTTCGCCTTTGTCCTCGAGGTGCACTCTGGAATCACAACCCCGTATAACGCGCCAGCGTCATCGTCTTGGAACGCGCGTATGGACTTCTTGACAAGGCTCCAATAATACCTACTCTGGTTTGCAGGCGTTTGTCTTCCGAGTCTACAACCTACCTACCTACCATATAGCCTGCGCACGCAACGAGAACATCACCTGGACTCCTCTCCCGTGCTCAACCTTACCCTCGTCCCTCACCTCGACCTCAGCTTGTACGCGCCCGAGCTCGCCGCAACCACCGGTATTCTTTAGCCCTCCGCGCGCAAGTCGCTTCCACTATGTTCTTTATCAAGGAACTAGAGAAGACGATCCAGCTGCATCCTTCTTATTTCGGTCCGCTTATTCGATCGCACATCCACCGCGAGCTTCTTCTTAAGGAGGAGGGGTCTAGCACGGGGAAGTTCACGATCGTCTGCATCTTGGACTCTTTCGAGATCTCCGATGGCCAGGTTATACCTGGCTCAGGTGCTGCTGAGTACACGGTGCATTACAAGGCGATCGTGTGGCGGCCGTATAAGGGAGAGGTGGTAGGTGATGCTTTGGGTGTTGTCTAACGCGCAGAGCTAACGTGTATGTGTCAGATGGATGGCATTGTTACTTCGGTCATACGCGCTGGATTTTTCGTGGAATGCGGCTCTCTGCAAGCATTCGTAGGAAAGGCTGTAATGACCACCGACTATCGTATACACATTTGCGCACAACTAACGTTCGAAAGATGATTCCAACAGATATCAAGTTCGATGCGAATGCGACCCCAGCACAATGGACTGACAACGGAGACCAAATCATTGAGAAGGGTACGCACATTCGTATCAAGATCAAAGGTCTTCGATCTGAGGTAGACAAGATGTTTGCCATCGGAACGATGAAAGAGGTATGTCTGTATCTGCTTACCCAGGACATTTCAGCTCATGATGCGGCAGGATTATCTTGGCCCACTTCAGCAGTAGAAAGGCTCACGCAGGCCTGCTTCGGGGGGGTTTTCCTCTCCTGGAAACCACTGATGATTTCTTTCGCAATAATTGTGCGCCAAGGCATCTAGAATTTGAACTTGGAACAGAAACGCTGACGGGATATTTATCTCAAATCACGCAGGATGCATATCCGATAGTCTTGGTATCCCCTTGATGCAAAGTAACAACTGCACTGGGACATCCATGGGAAGAATCGAATGGCCAAAGAGGTTGCTCGAGGATTTGTGCGTCTCAAAATAGCGGAGAAACTCAAATGTATACTCCGTAACTAGACTTCTATGTCTGCTATGAATTTTTCCCGAACGGGTTTTGAATAGAGAAATGTTTGCTTGTTCTTTTCTTTGTGTGCATATGTGAAGCTCCAAGACTGGCGTTGACTTGAGACGTTTCGGTTACTAGGGGTCACCCGAAACTCAAACCTCCGCCTCCGCCTCCGCCTCCGCAACAACAATCAATAGCGATAGCAAGGTGTCTCTGTTTCACCCAAGAGCCGACAGCTTGAACAATCTCTGCCATCACTTGCGGAATTGCACTGAATAGCGCTATTGCTTTCTTATTTGCCTCCGTTCGCGCTTATGATGATCGTAACCTCGTAATCCTCCGCCTCAACAATCATCATGCCGAAAGAGCGCGCCGTAAACGACGAAGAGACGCAACCTCTCACTCGCGCTGAAAGCACCCCACGTGATTCAGAAGACGGACCTCGAAGCTCTATTTCCTCGGTATCTACCACATCATTAGTGCTCGAACACATCAACAATAGGGAGACAAACGGGACGTCGCGTGGGGATAAACTAGGGGAGAAATACCGAGATGACGATACTGCTGGACCTGAACGTGCGCACGACACGTTTGATCTAGAAGAGGCGACACTCCAAGGTGGGAAACCTGTGGATAAGAAAGCGCGCCGGTTACTTTGGATTATCGGGGCAGTATGCGTGGTGGGATGGGTGCTGGCACTGGTGTCATTCATCTCATCTGGCAACTACAAACATGCATCAACCCGGCCGCATGACCCTCTCGCAAGCTCCACAAAAAGCTCGGGAAAGAAGGTTACTTTAGACAGCGTCCTCTCCGGCCAGTGGTATGCTTCTACACAAAGTGTGTCATGGATTGCGGGCGCAAATGGTGAGGACGGGCTGCTGCTCGAGAAGGGCTCTGCTGATAAGGATTACTTGGTGGTCGAGGATATCAGAGATAAAGGAAATGCACAAGCTACCGGGACGAAGACGGTGTTAATGCAGAAACGCATGTTCAGGTACAAAGATGGATACATTTACCCAGCGGAAGTCTGGCCAAGCAAAGATCTCAAGAAAGTCCTCTTGATATCTGATATGCAAAAGAACTGGAGGCACTCTTTCACCGGAAAGTACTGGATCTTCGATGTTGAAACACAAAAGGGAGAGCCCTTGGACCCGGCGGATCCGGATGGCTATATTCAGCTTGCATCATGGTCCCCTCAATCAGATGCTGTCGTCTTCACCAGAGGAAACAACATGTATCTACGCAAGCTAGACCGCCCCGTCGTCATCCCGATCACAAGCGATGGTGGTTCCGAGCTATTCTACGGCGTGCCAGATTGGGTGTATGAAGAGGAGGTTTTTCAAGGGAATAGCGCGACATGGTGGTCTGAGGATGGCAAGTACATCGCTTTCCTCCGGACCGACGAGTCAACCGTGCCAACATACCCGATACAATATTTTGTGTCCCGTCCCAGTGGACAAAAGCCTAAACCCGGAGAGTCAGCGTACCCAGAGGTTCGTGATATCAAGTACCCTAAAGCTGGCGCACCAAACCCAATCGTATCTCTACAATTCTACGACGTCGCCAAGTCAGAGGTGTTCAGCGTTAAGATTGATGGAGATTTTGCGGATGACAATCGTCTCATTACGGAGATTGTCTGGGCAGGAAAGAGCCAGAAGGTTTTGGTCCGCGAAACAAACCGGGAAAGTGATGTTCTCAAGATCATCTTGATGGATGTACAAAGCCGCACGGGCAAGACTGTAAGATCGGATGATGTTCAAGCTTTGGATGGTGGTTGGATGGAGGTGTCTCAGAAGACGACTTTTGTGCCAGCTGATCCAAATAACGGCCGTCCCCAGGATGGATACATTGACACTGTCATTGACAATGGATATGATCATATAGGGTACTTTGCCCCTCTCGACAACCCCAAGCCCTTGCTTTTGACCAAGGGCGAGTGGGAGGTCGTTGAGGCTCCTTCAAGGGTAGACCTTAAGAACAACCTCGTTTACTATATCTCTACCGAGAGAGGATCCTTGGAACGGCATCCTTACGTTGTCAAACTTGACGGAACTGAAAAGCGGGAGGTCATAGAAAACAATGATGCTGGCTACTACGGTGCCTCATTCTCTACCGGTGGCGGCTATGCGCTCATTACCTATAGTGGACCTGGTATACCATGGCAGAAGATCATCAGCACGCCATCCAATTCCGTCAAGTACGAAAAGGTGCTCGAGGAGAACAAGTCTTTGGGCAAGCTGGCCAGCAAACACGAACTCCCTATTCTCAACTACGAGACCATCGATGTAGATGGCTTCAAGTTGAATGTAGTCGAGCGCCGTCCGCCGCATTTTAATCAGAAGAAGAAGTACCCAGTCCTCTTCTACCAATACAGCGGTCCTGGTTCCCAGAGTGTCGATAAGAGGTTCAAGGTTGACTTTCAGTCCTATATTGCTTCTAGCCTTGGGTACATTGTTGTCACCGTCGATGGGCGCGGAACTGGTTTCCTCGGTCGCAAGCTGCGCTGCATCACAAGAGGCAACATTGGCTCATACGAAGCTAAAGATCAGATTGCCGCTGCGAAAATGTGGGCCGCAAGGAAATATGTAGATAAAGAAAGAATGGCGATTTGGGGATGGAGTTATGGAGGGTTCCAGACTCTCAAGACACTTGAAATTGATGCTGGCCAAACCTTCAAGTATGGTATGGCCGTTGCGCCTGTTACAGACTGGAGGTTCTATGGTGAGTACTTTCGCATCCCTTGATCTTCTCATTAGACTAACAGCTGCAGATTCAATCTATACTGAACGCTACATGCACACGCCACAGAATAACACGGCCGGCTACGACAGCACCGCTATTCACGACATCGAATCCCTACGCAAGAATGTCCGTTTCCTAGTCATGCACGGCGTTGCAGACGATAACGTGCACATGCAAAACACTCTCACACTACTCGACAAACTCGATGTGGCCAGCGTGGAGAACTACGACGTCCACTTCTTCCCCGATTCGGACCACAGCATATATTTCCATAATGCTAATAAGATTGTTTACGACAGTGAGTACTTTCCTGATCCCGCCATAGAGCGGACAACAGCTAACGCACACGGCAGAATTAAGCTCATGGCTCATCAATGCATTCAACGGCGAATGGTTGAGGATAGAAAATGCAGTTCCCAAGGCGCAGATTGACGGCCGGTCTAAAGTACGATAGTTTCGTTTAAATAAGTATTGTAGTCAACGTAGTTTCATGTTGTTCATTCATATGGGCTTGCACCGGCGTTGGATATATCTTTGAAGCATTAGGACATCTGCATAGGGGATTCCATCGACGAGGTGCATATACGTGTATTCCTTAATTCAAAATCAGGATCGTTCTTGATGTCGCGTGTGTCTCCGGTAGTTGCTTCGAATACCCGTGTTGTGGCGCTTGCATCTGTATGTACCAGGGGGCGTCGCGTAGTGTAGCGTCCCCGCCAAATGATCCGTTATGACTTCATCTCAAATTGTACAGCTCGAACAAAACCGCTAGGTTCGCATTCCGGACCTCTCCAATAACCCACAACTCCAGTAAACCCTCTATTCTCCTTTCACATCATCCTCCATACTCATAATTCACCAAGCAAGAAAAAAACACTCTCAATCATGGCGAATGCTACAAGAAAAGAGATCATCAGCAAGGTGTACAAGCTGGTACCACCTATGCTCGAGAGCTTCCACAAAGGTACCCTTTTACATAGGAGCAATTCTGAGTGTTTGGGCAGTACCTAACGAGCATTTTACAGGTCAATTGGGCAGGGTAGCAGTTATCGGCGGCTCCGAAGACTACACAGGCGCACCGTACTTCTCCGCAATGGCCTCAGCAAAGCTAGGTGCAGACATGGTACACAACTCACAGCCATAACCCAAAGAATCGTCCAAAAAAACTAACCTACAGTAAACAGTCCCACGTCATATGCGAGCCGGGCGCGGGCGCCGTAATAAAAACCTACTCCCCGAACCTGATGGTGCACCCCTACATGCGGCAATCCAAGCACCTCGCGGCCTCTGAATCCGCCGACAGCGTAGCCAGCGAAGTCGTCGGCATGCTCTCACGACTCCACGTCATCGTCATCGGACCCGGTCTCGGCCGCGACAAGCTCATGCAAGACACGTGCGCCAAAGTCATCGAGGAAGCGCGCAAACAAAACATCCCCTTCGTGCTCGACGCCGACGGCCTGTACCTCGCGCAGACACGCCCAGAACTCGTCGACGGATACAAAGAGTGCATACTGACTCCCAACGTCGTCGAATTCGGCCGACTCGCCAAAGCGAAAAACATCAAGGTCGACGAAGGCGACCCCACGGAACTATGCTCCAAACTCGCAAAGGCCTTCGGCGGCGTGACGATCATCCAAAAGGGCGCCAAGGACTACATTTCCAACGGCGAGCACACGCTCGTCAGCGAAGGCGAGGGTGGCCTGAAACGCTCCGGTGGCCAGGGCGATACGCTGACGGGGAGCTTGGCTACGCTGCTCGCGTATCGCAAGGCGTATCATGACAAGATCTGGGACCACGAGGGCGACTTGGAGCCTTCAGAGACACTGGCCCTCGCGGCGTACGGCGGCAGTGCGATTACGAGGGAGTGCTCGAGGTTGGCGTTTAAGGAGAAGGGCAGGAGTTTGCAGGCTGGCGATTTGACCGAGCACGTGCATGAGGCGTTTTTGAATGTCGTGGGGGAGAAGGGGAGTAAGTTGTAGAGGCTAAGGGAAGGATGTACAGATAGATGATTGGTAACGAGTAATATCATTATAATATATGACATGAAATAACATGACATGTACTAGTACACTTGTATCCTGCTTAATCACTCCAAAATCTCTGCAAGTGTTCATCGAATACAACTAACATAATATCACACCATACAAATCATCACCCTTCCCTTTCATCCCCATACATACTTTCCTCACCAACTAGTCCGTTCTCCAAATCTATATGTAAACACCCAAGCCAACAAAACAATACATTCACCAACCCTCCCTTCCCCCATTTCTTCTTTCGCCAACCAAATTTCAAACCCTACCACACCCATCCTCTAACCTCCCTTTCCTTCAAAACCACACATCCTACATCTACCTGCCCCTTTCAAAACACCCAATCTACATAAATACACATGCACACATCACAAAAACGAAACAAACGAAACGAGCCAAACCATCCTTTCCCATCCATCACCATTTCACATCCCTTTCCTACGTACCATACATCTACATACATACATACATACATACGCACAAATCATTTCAGTACTTCCTGTCCATCTATCCATCCAACTCCAGTACAACACAATAAAACACGATACAATACAATACTAAATAAGAAAAATAGGGTTCGGATACCTGCTTCTTCTTTTCCTTTCTTTCTCACAGAGAGATATAGATACCTACATGTATGTACTCGTCGAGATCACACTTGTACCCGCGGACGTCCATTGTGATGATACCTCACTGTATTGAATACTGCCGCGAGGAATCCTACTACATACCCTGAAATGAATGATAAACTTTACCTATATCCTTCATACTGTGTTTGAGGGTGTGGAAGGAAGGACAGGAGGAAGTGGGGCTATTTTGTGCTAGGTAGGTATTGCGTTTTGTGCAATGTTGATGGAGGGGGCAGGGGTGGAGACGTGTTAGTTTCTTGCTTTTTGTCCTCGCTCTCAATTGATAGGATGACTGATGATGATAGTTCTGCTCTACTTCTACGTTTGTATCATGTACAAAGTTTACTTAAAATGCTTATCAGGGTGAATGAAGCATATATAAATATAGCCGTCTTGCATATAGCACCCGCGGTCAGCTTATCTCTACAAAAACTTACCGGGATTAACGGCATCACTCAACAGCTGGTTTATTTTCTAGAAACGGTGTAAGGAGCAAGATGGCGAGAGGGTTGGCTGGCGGAGGGTGTGAGCGTGAGGTGTGGATAAGCAAGCACTTGGTGGCTGACGTTTTCTTTGTTCCGCTCCCCCGCCTTGGGTAGGACGGCGACCAAAGCAACTACAATGATGCGGGGACAAACAAAGAGGACAGACATGCTTGAAGTGTTATGAGGAGGACGCTGCGAGATGGATGTCTCAACTTCCTCTAACGAAAATGCTAGTTCGTTACCATGTCTGCTCAGGTCGAGGGCGGAGAACATGTCTCTACGATGCTCGAAATAGACGTGACGGAGGGGTTACGGACGCTCGTTGTAGATAGTAGTAGTAGTAGTAGTAGTAGTAGTAGCGAGAGCGACGAGGATGAGTTTGCGCAGCAACCTGTAAGTTCTGACTATACCTGCTTGCCATGTTACATTTCTCGTGAGCTGAATGGATGTCTCAGCGTCAGCGATTACGGCAGCTCAGCAATGGAGTACCGACAACAGTTAGACCCTCGCTAGGACAGAAAGCTGCGAGTGCCCCTGCTGGAGTGTTGGACATATATACACATGTAAAACCGTTTGTTCCACGAAGGGCGATTAGTGAGAGGACGGAGCACGAGAAATCCAGTTTGAAAAGTCGGCAGAGACCGACTGGGGAAATGACCCCTCCGATACCTCAGCTACCCTCATCAATCGCTCTTCGCACCAAACACATCATCACTAGGAAAATGGCGAACCGGAATTCGCTCGGAAGAGTCGAGTCAAAGTCGAAAAAGCATGTGTGGAGACTGTCACCTCAAACAACCTCACACCTTCGATCTATTTCGGAGGCGTTGGGCGATCGTAAGAAACCGTTGGAGATATCGTCCTTTTCCGAAAATGCAAGAGTAAAAGAAGCGCTGGATAGGAAACAGCTAGACCCTCTGAGAACAACATCCTTTGTCGACTTCAAGTCAAAAGACCTGCCAGGAACACCTTCATCCATGGTCGCGACGCCCAAAGAGCTGTATGGCAGCCAGTATGATAATGGGTCTACTCGATCATCCCCCGTGGGTTTGAAATTACATGACGAACACCCGTTATTGCCTACTCCGCCAACGAGTTCCAAAGCGAAACATTTCTCTTTACCATTGACACCGCAGGTACAACAACGTAGCACTCTGAAGCGCAGTAGTTTCGAGTTGAATAGCCCGGAAGAAGAGACAGTCTATATACCAGGGCCAATCCGCATCGAGGAAAGCATGGTAGCGACCCCTCAAAGAGGATCGGTTGCTACGTTGGACCCTTTTGCTCAGCCTTATCCGTCCGCCATGCGGTTTTCGGACCTGGTTAGTATGGACAGTATTGTCTGCTTTTTCGAAGAGTTGGGCGTAATCGAAGAATCATCGAAAGAGGGATTTGATATGTACTGGCTGGGGGAAGAACAACATTCCAGTGAATGGGCCACGAGGGGCCTCCAAGCAGCACCCAGCGTTGGGGAAGGACGACCCTTCTCTCCGAGTTCATCGTCACCTCGGCCTTCGATGCAGGACGAGCAACGTCACGCACCGTCGGTGGATATTCCTGGACGGCGAGGACTGCGTGCGCTGCTCCGGTCGAGTCGTTCGATACGGTAGGCCGGGGATATCCCTGGGCACGCTAACCGTGTCGTGGAGAGGCCTGTTTGGATGAGATTGAGTGACGCGGCTACAAGCGGTGAAGAGAGGATCTAGAAGAAGTCTAACGCCAATCGAGACGCATGCTCAAACGGCGTTGTTTGAACAAGCACGCTCGGGGTCTTGAAATAGCCATGACTAATTTGTCTGGCGATGCGATTCAGAAGGGAAATGAGACGAAAGGGACCGTGTTTTTCGGTGTGGCATGCATGAGTAATGCAGTCTGGCATGGGCGCAGGTGTGGTCACGGGGGGTGATATCAGACCAGTCGTTTGTGCAGGCGTACAGAATGCTGTAACATGCATCCATTGATTGCAACTATCGGCGTGTTCCGCGATTTGGCATTCAACGCCCTTATGCAGCCGTGTCAGAAAGCTGGAGGAGGAGACGTCGTCGTTTGTGTGACGTGCTGACAGACGTCTGCCTTTTTTCTTGACCTCGTTTCTGCCTTGCCCAATGAGGAGGATGGGGACATGGGAGAGATGAGAGAGGGATGGGCGGGCACGGGCAGGATTGGCAGACGAGAGAGCCGAAAGCAGAGAGGTGCAGGGGGAAGAGGTCGTATTGAAGCAGGATGGGAGTAGTGTGGTGTAGTTGTGTAGTGTACAGGATGATGTGTGAGGGTAGGCGAGAAGAGGGCGGCCAATGCCCGCGGGAGATGGGCAGCTGGGTTTCCCTGTTAGACCGGCTACGGCCAACGCAGCACGGCAGACTCGCTCCTTCCCATCTTCTCTCATAAGCTCGCGACCGCCCATCATTCTCGCTTCCTCACTTTCTGCTTCATCCTGCCCTCCTCATTCGTGTCTATCGTCTACATTTCACCACCCTTCAACCAACACCCCATCACCACTGCTCTACCCCTCGCCACCATAACAACTGTACCGTACGTTGATCATCATGATTTACTTACCCCCATCCAACACCATGGCTCCCTGGGCTCCTGTAAGGTTCCGAACTGCGCTGATGTCCGCCATAGTACCTACCCTCACCACCACCAACACCTACCTACTATGACGACAACTTCGGCTTCCACCATAGAGGAGTTCAAACGCGAGTTCTACAACCGCCATGCCAATCTACCAGGCCACGTCGTCCAAAAACTCTGGCATCAAACCATCTCGGAACCCTCTGCACCTTCCTACCCATCCGCCGCAGACCAGGTACCGCGCTATGTCCAACCCGTAATGACGGATTTCTCAGTATGATATTTTTTCGGATTCCCATCTTTGGTTCATGATTTCCATTTTTCTAACCGCCGTTACACGTTACAGTTCGGAACCATGGACTGCACACCGTCCGTCCCCGCCCACTCGACCATGGAACGTCAGCTGTCCGTCATGGACCCAAACCACATCCTCACCCGCTCCAGTTCCAACATGTCCAACTGGGGTGCTGCATGCGACGACCAACAACCCGCCTACACCTTCTACCCCGAGTCGACAGCTGCTCTCCAGCCCATCGCCGAATCTACCATGCTCGCCAACGGCGGCATGACGGTGTACTCACCCTCCGAGTACATCACCAACTTCATGCAATCTTCCAACCCTTCTCCCCTTTCCCTTCCCCCACAACCCCCTCACTTGCATGTACCGCTAACTCCCAGTGCGCAGTGGAGTCCTTCATTGGACCCTTCCACATCGCCAAGCACCCCCTCGACTGCTTTGATGACTCCTGTTAGCCACTCTAATAACATGAGTCGTCAAGGCAGCCATAACCCCAATTTCATGCAATCTGTATTTCCTATCCCCCATGAGAATGGGGTTATTTCTTTTCAACCGTCGAAGAATATCAACGTTGCCGTTGATAATCTCCATTTCCTTGACTCCTTCACTGGACAGCAGTCCAGTGATGATTTTCTTTCTTCTGCACCTGATCTGTCTTCCTGTTCTTCGTCTGTTGCAAATGCAACAGCCTTTGTCTCTTCTCAAGGCGAGCCGGATCTGGCGGAGGATATGTTAAGATCGGCTTCATCTTCGAGCGAGAGCAGTGCAAGCGTCAGCTCGCCCCGCTCGATTGATTCGCGTCACGCGCGTCGTGATAGGGAAATCAACGCTCAAGCGGTCCGTTGTCGGATTGCTCCAAAAGCAAGCCCCAGCAACGCCGAAACCGGATCCAACCCATCCAATGCTCAGATGGTGCGGATCCGGTCGGCAGACGGATCTTGTAAAAATGTTGGTGTCATCACCAAGGCCGCCTATGTGCGACCTCAGCACCCCAAAATCATGTGCCCGAAATGTAATGAGCGGCCAGACGGGTTTCGCGGCACGCACGAGCTCGAGCGACACATGGCGCGCGCGCACTCGCCCGTCCGCAAGGGCTTCATCTGCGTCGACGCCTCGCCCGACAAGAACTTCCTCTCGCGCTGCAAGCACTGCCGCAATGGCAAAGTATATGGTGCGTACTACAACGCGGCCGCGCATCTTCGCCGTACGCACTTCCACCCCCGCGAGCGCGGCAAGAAAGGTAAACGTGGCGAGGAGAAGCGCGGTGGCATTGGCGGCGGCGACGACCCGCCCATGGATCACTTGAAGCAGTTTTGGATCCGCGATGTCGAGGTCCCCAACAACGCTACCACCGTGCCGCAGTCACCTGACACGTCGTCGTCCCCTTCGTCCTGCGACAACAACAGCACTTTTGAGACGTCGATGGAGGTGAGCGGGTATGATGCTGTGCCCCCCTCTTTTGACTTCAATCTCCCCCCGCAGCAGCAGCAGCAGCAGCAGGCGACGAATAATGTCTCGATGACGGCAATGCCCATGGCTGTCGATCCCACTACCCAGTACCTCGACTTCGACACCGCCAACACCGTCACTGACGTGAACATGTGCATCCCCGACCCTACCGCCGTCATGTTCGCTGGCGGGGCGTCTTCAAACGATAACACTGATTATGTCAACTTTCAATTCGACGCTCAGTTTCAACAACCTTGAAAGGGACTTGAGTTGCCTTTCTTGTTGTTGAAATAATGTGTTTTCTTTTTAGTGTTTGTTTGTTTGGAGTGTTTTGATTGTCTGTTTGTTATGTCCCTTAACCCTGTTCCATCTATATCCTACCAACAATTCATCCATGTGTTATATGGATGAGAGAGGGTAGGGAGGAGATGGGATTGGTGGGTGAGGTTGATGTCTTTTCTTCTTTTTAGCTTTTTTTGCATTTACATGGCGTTTTTTTGTTCTTCCCCCATCTGATCTGTTTGATTTGAATGGTGTGGGTTGGGTGTTTGATTTTTTTTTCTCAGGAGAGAGCTGTTGTAGGAACGTTTTGTTTTGATTTTTTTTTTATGTTATGACGACGATTATTGAGTGGTTTTGGTTTGGGTTTGGTTTGGTGGTATATATCCCCCTTGGGTCTTCTGTTCTTTTTTACTTTTTTCTCCTTTGAGAGAGGGATGGTGGTGTTGGTGTGGGTGTGGGTGGATTTTTTGTATTTACGTATGTCCTGAGGGACTGGCTTTGGTTTTGTGTTTTGTGGAGTATGGGATGGATAAGTGCATAGATGGATGGATGGGTGGGTGGGTTTTTTGTTTCTTTTTTTGGTGTAAGAAGGAGGAGGAGGAGGAGGAGGAGGTGGTGGTGGATGGGATTGAATTGAATTGAATTGAATGAATTTTGAATGTTGTTAATGTATGTGTGTGCTTTGTTGGTGAATGGTGATGGTGTTGTTTTTCTTGTTCGTCCTTTTGGCTTTGTTTGCTTGCTTGGTGTTTGGATTTGGGAGGGGGAGGGTGGTGGGGGGGAGGTGTGGTTTGAAGTGTTATCATTCGTGTAGGTAGGTAGGTATGGAAGTGTGCATGTATGTACGTCTGACTACCTGGTTGGGATGGGTCTGTGAGTGGCTAGTTGTGGTTGGTACTACTTGTCGGGTGGGTATATGCTTCGTGTGGAGGGATTGTGGGGTGGGGTGTTGATGGTTGAGTGAGGGAGAGAGAAAGGGACAAGGGATGAGGCTGTGGCTGTGGTTGGGGAGGGAAGGGATGAAGGGGAAAGGGAAGGGAAGGGAAGGGAAGGAAGGGTGGTACGTGGTGAGTGGTGGAGGGAAAGGTAGGAGGAGGATGGGTTGGTTTGCTGTTTCTTGTTTTTTATTTCAATGATGCGATTCTCATTATTTCTCTTCTTTGCTTGGTCAATGGTGGATAGCTAGTTTTGAGATTGGTTATGTGATGGGGTCCCCTTCTGCCGACCAAGATGTATTGATGCCTGAGGAAAGACCATAGTCTACTTGCTTCGGAAGAACGTATCTCCACACCGAAGAGATGCAAGGCTGAGCTGCGCCGCACACAGGCAGGCTTCCTCCACTTTGACTGTACACATACGTTCGTCATTATCTTCAGCTCAAGTCTGCGTTACTGTTACATCAAGTTGAGTTACGACTTGTAGCTACACACACGTATAACTCGTTAGGTTCGTGTACAATGTTCATTTGACTGAACTAGACGCTAACGATGGGTACTGCAGCGGTAAAACACGCCGTCCGCTCGAATCAAGGCCCACATTTCTGCCGCTAGCTCCGCGCTATTCACACGTCGAATTCCGAAACGATAGTGTTAAGATAAATCGTGGTGTTCAATTGCAGACGAAAGAATGTCTGAAGAGGAGGTCTGGCAAGAGTTGGAATATGCGGTTAGATTGCGTAACCACAGTCGCATCCTCGGGGAGCAAAATAAGTACGAAGAAGAAGAGACGCATCTTCGACAAGCAATAACGGTATACGAGAGGATATGTGGCAGTGATTGCGAAAATATAATCATTTGCAGGCAGAATCTAGCATTCCAACTTTCTTTTCGAAAGAAGTGGAGTGAGGCTGAGGAGCAATACCAACAAGTAGTGAAATGGCAAGAGAAGGAGCTTGGCAGGAATGATCGTAATACACATGCGAGCAAGCTCGCGCTAGGGGATCTATCAATGGCACAGAAGAAGTATAGTCAGGCTGAACTACATTACCGACAATTGGTGGACTGGCAAGAGGAGGAATTTGGCGGGAGTGATGAAGACACGCTTATTAGCAAGGACGCGCTTGGGAATGCATTATACGAGCAGAAGAAGTATAGCCAGGCTGAAAAACTATACCAGCAAGTAGCAGGCAGGCGAGAGGAAGAACTTGGCGAGGATGACGAGGACACGCTTTATAGCAAGCTCTCGCTAGGGAAAGCCTTATTCCAACAGCACAAGTACAGTGAGGCTGAAATACAATTGCAGTCAGTAGTGGATGGGCGAATGGGGACATATGAAGAAACGCGTAGTGGCAAGTTCTGGCTAGGACAGGTACTCTATAAGCAGAACAAGTATATTGAGGCTATAGTGCAGCTTCAACAAGCAACAAACGGCCAGGAGACAACACGCGACCAGAATGACGAAGAAACGCTAGCTATCTTGGAACTTTTAGATAAACTCAAGGGAGAGCTGAGTGGGCCTCCATTTACTTCGAATGGGAATGCTACTTGGGATACCCTAGCCAGCCGATTTGAGACATTCTTCCCCAAGAAGCAGCGTAAAAAGGAACAGTACACCGATTCTGACATTAAGGAGATATCCTCGCTACTGGGCCATATCAACCCTTTGTGGAGCAGGGTACCGCGGACATATATCGTTCTTCGAGCCATTGGACACCTGGATTCTCTTCCTAGCATGATCGAAGTGGGCTTTTCTGATTTCTGGTTTCCAGTCACTAAAGAATGCTTACCCGGATGTTTGAGCCCAAGTGCTAGTTCCGCGTTCGTGAATACTCAGCGGATTGTATTGACGGGGTCACCGGATGTATGGACGAAGTCAAGAGACCTTGAAAAAGGCGAAAACGGAAAACACTGCCATTTCAAAGCAGGCGAAACTCTTCCATTCGAGCCAAAAGGAATTATAGGCCAAGGCGCATGTGGTCTAGTCGACAAAATTCTCAGTACGGTCACTTTCAAGGAATACGCAAGGAAAATTGTTCACAGGAGCGAGGCTTTTAGGGGCGCAAAGAAAGACCAAGTGAACGCTTTTATCTCCGAAATTCAAAACTTAAGAAGCTTGAAACATCATCACGTCGTGGAGTTTATCGGAAGTTATACAGATGCCAAGGTCGTTGGCTTGATTATGTCTCCAGTTGCTGAGATGGATCTGAGCGCTTACTTAGCACACTGTAATGTTTCCAAGTATCCCGAGCTGCGAACATTCTTTGGCTGCCTAGCTACGGGCCTTGAATTCCTGCATCAGAAAAACATAAGACACAAGGACATCAAGCCTGGCAACATTCTTGTACATCATAGCAAAGTTTTATTTGCAGACTTTGGTCTATCTCGAGACTTCACAGATGCAGATGGCAGCACTACCACCGGTATGGTCTGGAGTACGCCAAGGTACTCTGCGCCTGAAGTCGCCGAATGTGACCCTCGGAACACAAGGTCTGACGTCTGGAGCCTAGGTATAGTCTTCATGGAGATGGCAGCCGCCCTGAAGGGAAAGACTAAGCAAGACATGGATGAGTTCCTTTTACAGCACGGATCACAGCACATATATATTCGTGCGAACAGGCCTGGTTTGGCAGAATTTGTCGCGATGCTAGAAGGGATCGGGCAACCATCAGACAATATAATGTTCAGTTGGATCCAGCAGATGCTCGTTGTACAGCCTAGATTGCGTCTGACTGCATCCTCTTTAGTCAGGCTTATTGTGGAGAGCGAGAATCCGACCTTCTGTGGGATATGCTGCAAATACCCCGAAGAAATGTCTGATTGGACAGTCGGATAAAGTGCTTGGCGGATGTTCAACGAAGCAGCATGCTTCCATGAGTTTGATAGCCTGGCCGAACGACGTCTGCAAGATCGTGACGGAAGCGGATCGGTCACCGTTCTTATTCTATATGAAAAATCGGATCTACTCTCCACGAGTAGCCCAAAGAAGCTGGCGCTGGCGCTTGACATTTGTTTCATTTTTTGCATCGATTTCCTACATACAGAATAATATACTTTTCTCTTTGAAATCCACACACAACCTGTTATGTTCATTCTCTTGTAAGCTTTTCTCTCTAGTAAAGATATAAAGGATGTAATTGGTGTGAAATAAACTCTGCTTGGTATTATTATGCTGTCTGCCAAATCCTGTAGTTAGTTAATTTACTTGTGCTATTGCTGGTCTTGAATCATACCGACATAAGTCAACCTTAACCCAGTAACTAATCCAATAAACATGAAGAAATACGGTTGATTTTGTATGGTGGCCTGGAGGTGCTAGTGCGAGTGGACTACTGAAGATCATGCTGTTTTGATGTGATAGTACCTCCAGCGATTTCTGTGTTGGGTGAGTATGTTAGAGCTTCATACACTACTTTAAAAATGTAAGCTTTGAAGTCGTGATCCCCACAGACTGGAACATTTGTGATCGACCGTATCCTCGGGTGTGGAAGCAACTTATTCCGGGTTTCACCTCCATAATTAGGCACGCCACATTGAGCTCAATGCACCTTGCCGCAACCGATAAGAAGGCTGAGTCGCTCCTGCTGTAGCCTTGCTGTGCACGTTATAAGAATACGTTAACATTGCGGCCTTCCATCTTCACGCTGGCAAGGCTAGTCAACTCTACTTTCTATTTTCGCGCCACACCGTCGCATTACGGTCCATGTTAACAGCTCAATAACACCCCAGATCCTGCACAGACCAACTTCTAAGAGGAATCTTATTGTCACCCAGATTCAATAGAAAGCCTAAATTTGCGACAAACATCCTTTGGTAGCTTTCTCTCAGAGAGAAGACCACTCGATAGATTCTGTCCACGTGTTTCTCAATAAAAGAAGAAAAGCTATTCCAAGAAAATGTGCTTCTTTGATCAGCATCGTTTCGCCTGTGGTGACTGGAAATGGGGGCACTTTCGACACCCTTGTATGCAGGAGCTTCGCAGAGGTGAGACATGTGGGTTGAAATTGGTCATGCAAACGGTTCCGGTTCAGCAAAAATGCGGGAAATGCGAGAAATTAGATCGACAGATGCGGCGAAGGGAAGGAGCAAGAACACCTGGGTATAGTCACCCCCAATCATCATTGCAACTATGCAGTGCGCGAAACTGTTTCCTCTCCGCGGGCCATGCTCCACCTTGTCATTGGAGAGCTTGCAGTGTCTCAGGATGTCGACTGCAATCTGGCCACTCTGGGTCTCATAGCAAGGAGTTTTGGATGACATCTTGTGTTCTTGCCGCAGAGTTCGAGGAAACTAAGAATGAAGAAAAGAAGAAATGGCATGCACTTAACCGCTTGGTTTTGAGCGATATGAAGGATCCACAACGGACTGCTACAAGAGTGGAGAAATTGATGACGAAGGAGTATGTTCTTGATTCCAGCGGAAAGATATCCAAAAACGGGCTGCCGTACCTGGAATTGGACTCCTTGAGCCAGCAAATTCGCCTGTTAGAGTTACACCCCCGAACAGAAGCAATGGAGATACAAGGTTTTTTCCGCTACGTTGAGTTGGAAGGTTGCCCAGCATATACCGCTCTCTCATATGCCTGGGGAAAATCCACAGATATTCAGCAGGTCAAAGTTAATGGTCACACGATCGATGTCCGGAAGAACCTATGGGGATTCCTTCGCCAGCGGAGCTTAACAATCTCCGAACCGGAATTGTTATGGATAGATGCCATCTGCATCAACCAGCCGAACGTTCACGAGCGAAACCATCAGATCAAATTGATGAAGCGGATCTATGCCAAAGCTAGCGAGGTCAACATCTGGCTTGGCCATGAAGCCGACAGCAGTGCTCTCGCAATGGATTACGTCATAAAGAAGGGAGTCCGGAAGCTCAGGCGTAGAGGTCCCGGATTTCGCGACATTTGGACGAAAGAAGAGGGGAAAGCTCTTTCCCACCTGTGCGAGCGACCCTACTGGGAACGGATGTGGATTATTCAAGAAATTATTCACGCCGAGAAAATCACCGTCTGCTGCGGGGATAGGAGCTTTGACTGGGGCATTCTCGAAGTTCTGTATCAATCTTTGAAAACCCTTGAAGATACGCATTGGCTCCTACACCACAAATTCGCCAACGAGGTGTTGCGCAGTCCAGCAGCCACGATGGTCTGGCAGCGTGCACATTGGCGACACCCCCAGACTCCGATCCCGAGTCTACAAACACTCATCGAAGTATTCCATGAATGGAAATGTACGGATATTCGGGACAAGGTCTTTGCCTTGGTCAGCATGGCGAGCCCAGAGACTGCCATCGTACCTGATTACTCTCAATCGGCACGTCAGATCTATTTCGCTGTCCAAGCTGGGCCGCGGTTTAATAAATTGCTGTACCAGATTTTGGGCCTGTCTGAAACATTTTAGAAGCACCTTGGTAGGATTCGTGAGCATGTTTACAGGACATGATATGAACGGAATGGCTCGTAAATGATATTAGATATCAATACGGGGGATAACTCCAACTAGTTTTTAGCGATAGGGTCGATTGTGGTTTGGGAGACTTAAGTTTTTGTGATATAGAGGGTAAACACTCCAGAATGGTCCGCCCACGCGCGCCAAGATTTCGCGTCTAACCCCACAAAATTTCTCTGCGATCCTGTTACACTTTACACCGCCAAGCCACCAATTTCTTCATCACGACACCATGGACACCTCCACGACGAATGAGAAAAAGCGAAAAAGGAACGATGACCACGGCGAAGGAAATTTGGGAGCCTTGAAGAAGAAAAAGTACGACCCCCACAACAAGAGAGGAAAGACGAAAGCCAAAAAGAAGAGCAAAAAGACCGAGGAGCCTAAGGAAAAGAAGCCAAAAGTCAAAAAGGAAAAGTACAACAAGAACAAAACTCTCGCCTTTCAAACGGTCCTCGACACCCCCTTGGGCTCTCTCACCCCAGATGAATCCTCAAACTTTTTCCTCTTTCTTAAAAGCATCACCAAACACGTCAACCGTGTTATTCGACAAAACGAGAGAAAGGGCATGTATGGCCCCTTCGCCGCAAAACGCATCCCAAAAACTGAGAAGGCAGCCCGTAAGGCCGCCAAGAACCAGGCAATAGAGGAGCTAAAGAAAGAGAAGATTATGGAGGCGATGCTAAATAGAAGGATTGCGAACCCAGGGGGGTGGACGACGAAGGAGGAGGCGGAGGAGGGATGAAAGGATGTGCTGGCGTGTGTCGAAATTTTGCAGCGGGCCGCCCGCGGAAAGAAGGTCATTAAGCCTCCTAAGCCTGCTACTGAGACGAAAACTGAGACGAAAACTGCAAATACGGATACCGATGCCCGTGAACCAAGCACCTCACCCGCCCCCTCAACGTCATCATCCGACTCATCATCCGACTCATCATCCAGCTAGAGTCAGTGTCGCCAAGATTGGTGATGCCCCGATGGGTGCTGGAAAAGGGTGGCAGTCAGATATACTAGGATCCATAGCTGGCCTTTCATGTACTCTCAATTCCATTATCCAGCTTGCACTTTTATGGACGGACAATCAAGTTACTATGTAGATGGGAATGATTTCACATCATGGCTTGTTCTGCTTTCCAGATGCTGTTCAATGTATGTCGACTTACAGCTAACTACTCGACTTTGCTGCTCGGAAAGCTTTGGGTGCTCTAGGAAAGTGGGAAGATACAGTGTATTGTTTACTAGAAACCACTGTGACTACGCATGTACAGTGCTTGTCACGGAGTCACGACTCCCAGATTCTCGCATGGATATGCGTGCTCCAGCTCACTCAGTCCTAGGGACGATATTAACCCCTAGTCCGAATGCTATGGTCACCCAAAGGCCTGGCCCCAATAAAACTTTAGCCCCAGTACATCAAGATTTTCACCTAAGGACATCTTCTCCCATGACGCTGAAATGGGGAAAAATCTCCTATCCTCAATCACAACTCTGTTGCCGACATTAAGTGCTCCTGGTGCGAATAGAGCGAGCTCTTCCCATGACAAGGAATTTTCCTTGTATCGTTGTTGGTTTATGATTGCTCCTACTTTTTTGTCCTCAAGGAGAACACTCAATAGAGGCGGCTGCTTCCGATAGTCACAAAGTACGATTAGGTAACGTTGCACGGGAAAAGCTTCGATGTCGGTGAAACGGACTTGGAATCTCATTGCAAGTATAGATGACCGATCTCTATTAGACCTTGGACGTAGGAACAATCGGTCGGTAACATCCCAAAGATGCTCCGGGATGACTTCTCGGAGTTCAAGGGAATTATCTGGTGGGACATGGATTGCGTGTGCTCGGAAGTTGAAAGCAGCAAATCTGATGGTCGGTGAGGGATCTATAACAATGTATAGCTCCGTAAAATCGAGAGTACTAAGCTGCTTATACGTACAATAGGCGGAAAGAGGAAGGGTTCCCACTCGACAGAAAAGTCCAGGTCCAATTTTACGGAGAAAGATACCGTTATCGGAAGCGTTGAACGCATTTGTTTTGTTTATGTTTGTTCCCAGGTGTATCAAATACAGGTCTTCCAAGCGCCCATGTGATTCATCAAGAAGCCGGGCAGTACGCAATGGGATGTCGCCGGAGAGTCGAAGGCCTTTATTTGTCACTGAGTAGCTGGCATTGTCGTCAATAAACGGCACCATATCGACATCATTAGAAAATGACGACGAAGACACCGCAAATAGGCCCATATATTCCTCTGCGTGGTCGTGGGGAACATCCCATGCGAATATAGTCAAGTCATTGCTATGCTTGACGATTTCCTCTTGTAAACGCCGGAAAGCCCGTTTTCCTTCGCCGTATAGTAATGGCATATTGACTTGGAATATTCCGAGCAAACAGTAGGCCATATCCTCGGGTCGTTTAGTTTTCCGGGAGGCCGCCCATGACATTCTTGCGGCCACAGACTTATCGGTTAGGTTTTGCTTCCCAACCAGAACTGAGAACGGAATTCCGGTTGCCTTTTCTAAAGACATTGCGTGGTTGATTTTGTTGCCTATGATGTTCCAATCTTTTGTAAAGAACAAAATTTCTTTTGGAGCGAGAAGTTCTTGTAGCGTCCACCCTCTGGTAAGCCAGCGACAACCCTTGAATTGTTCTGAATCCCAGGTCTGCGAATCCACATCTGCCAGATAAACATAGCAGACCACAGCATCCTGGTAGTACCGAAACATGGAATTGATGGCTTCAGACAGTTCCGCTGAGCTGGATTTATCGATACAACATGTGTCGACCCAAAAGTAGCGCAGGCCGTTGACAGCTGCTTGCTCCCCACAGCGGCGTATTTTATCGTAACCAGGCTTTGATGTGCCAGTACCTTGTGACATCTCCTGGAAAGTCACCTCTTCATTGTCAGCGCCCCAGGTGTGTGAAAGGATAGCATAGGGTGGGGGGTCATCGGAGGGATCAGTGAGATGTATTTGACCATCATCTTCCAGATGTAAGAGCCGCATTGTCGGATAACAAAGAGCAATGCTGCAATACAGCTGAAGTTCTGAAGATGAATGACCTATGTAGGGGCTGTGCATCACAGGTAGGTACAATACGCCTTAACCGTTTATCCCTGCATTTCCCCTCTTCTAGCGACTTTTCAGCCAATACTAAAGCGCTAACAAAGAGTCCCAAGATCCCTTACAGCTCTTAACTTTAACTGATTTGATTCGTTCCTTGTAAAGAAGGCAACAAGTCGGACTTGTATTCCACCCATGTTGCTGCTTCTCGGCTGTAAGGCCCGATAATCAACGTTGGGGCGCCCAGTTTATTATTTATTAGCCGGTAGGCACCACTGTAGCTGATATTTGTGCACGCTGTTCTCTGCTATCATACTTCGCTTCAACGTTAGCCCTTCTCAGCTGTATTGCGTTCTGCTCCTATTAGTCTCAACACATTGTCGATTCAGATTCAAGCGCATGATCTGCGAGCATGTCGCAGAATGATGTCTTGAATTACATAGCTAAATTTTCTGTTGGGATGGTTTTGAATTCCGTTCTGCTTATTCTTTTCATTGTCGTTAATGTGCGTCTTAATCGTACCGAGCCTGGTCCTCCGGATTTTCCTCAGCTCTTTGATCCAGATCTCAACGGCATCTTAGAAGATCATTTCGGGCATCCCGCTATACCGATTTTGATTCTTCTAGCATTTCTAGGAGGTTGTTTAACAGAATTTGTGGCGCACAGAAAGCGCTCAGGCAAAGAACTGTTCATGCTGGCTAGGTGAGGATCCCATGTCACATTCTGCTTCAATTCCATATCTTCTTGACTGGACGCTGAACTAGCTATGTAGCCTGTTAAGGGTACATACGATTTCGAGAACAACACCAACACCAACAACAACAATAACAATAACGTCAACATGTCTTGAACTAAGTAACGTCGAAGCAAACCATGCGCCATACGAAGACGCAGGAGAACAGATGGGTCAAGGAATACTGGCAGCAATCGATCCTCCCGAGTCTCAAGATCAGAGTGACAAGCTGTCTAATGTTCCGCATCGCAACGCTTTGAACAATTTCTACGACTATGTCCCTCTTTCCGGAGATACTATCAGGTTGCTGCAGATCTTGCCTTCCCAGAACGATGAATGTCCTATACAAGCCAATTTGTTACATGTAACCCTACAATCTGCCGCTGACATGTTATATACGGCTCTTTCCTATACCTGGGGCTCCCAGAATGCCACTGATACAATAAGCATCGATCAGAGAGAGCTGAACATACGACCCAATCTTACTGCCATACTACGCAGAATGCGAGGAATTGGGCACCGATTGGTGTGGGCAAGTGTCTCATCTGTCCTTAATATACCCAGTTGCTAATTTCCTCCTAGGTGGATGCCATTTGCATCAATCAAGCAGATACTGACGAGAGAAATAAGCAGGTTCACCGCATGCGAACCATATACGCCACAGCGCAAACTGTTTTAGTAGCAATGGATGTCGCAAAAAGCGACATAATGAATGTTATGCGGGTCTTTAGCTTAGCCAACCCAGTCCTTCTGATCCAGAATCAACCCAAGGAGCTCCGGGACCTACTTCACGACGTCAGTATCCAGGCTTCCCTGATATCGTTCTGCAGCAATGCGTACTGGAGCCGCATTTGGATTGTACAAGAGTTCTCACTCGGTGCGAGAGTGGAATTCCTTCTTGGTAATGCTACTTTTGAATGGACCATACTGAAAATAGTGTTCAAGCTCCTGGAAGACAACTGTCGCCCAATCAACGAATCTCAGGGGATGAAAATAATGAACATTCGGTATTCTTGGCAACGCCACGAACCTTTGTTGCTGCCAGACATATTAGTAAAGCTACAGACCTCTAAATGCGTTGATAGACATGACCGCGTCTACGGTCTTCTCGGTCTAACTACCGACGCACCACGATACGCCATTGAGCCGGATTATGCACTCGGGATTAACGAGATCAGTCTTTCCATGACTCGACAGTACATTAAGAAAAGGTCGCTGGATATTATTTTGCTATCCTCGCATCGTGAGCTTCATCAGGAATTACCCTCATGGAGCCCTGACTTCTTTCGTTTTGACTCAAGCCCGGCGGATAAGCGCACTCTGGATATTGTCTTACGTGACCGGCGGCAACCTTGGGAAGAGGAGTTCGACGTTTTCGGTCGTCTTAAACCACCCATCACGTTCCAAGGAATGGCAACATTCCATGAGCATTTCGACGCAACTCCAGGAGTAGAAGCTCGGGTTATCGTTAATGGAAAGGTTCTCCGATGTCAGGCTCGTCGCGTCGGGTTAATTACTAGCCTCGGTAGGGCATGGTCAGATCTACCACAGAGCGATTTTCCGGTGCACAATGCCACCACGGTGCAAAGGAGCAAAGCAAAAAACGTTCAAAAATCGCTATCAATTGCTATCAACACAATTCTTCATGAACATCGCTGGGCGTGGTCAATAGAGGGCTATTGCTGGCTCAAGGTGTTTTTACGTAGCCATATGGTCAACTGCGATGCGGAGGCTCCTCAAAGCAACATGATCAGATGGTTGTTGGGCAATCGAAATTTTTTTGCTGCTGGCCATTATCTCGAGGAACACGCCACGAAGCTGTGGCATCCGGTCTTCTCTTACGGGATTTTGGCTTGGTCGACGGACCTCTTCAGCAGCGACCGATATCCGTTCAACAAGCTAGAAGCTGCGGCTAAAGGGGATATGCGGCTTATGTGCCTGGACGACGACTCATTTGGGATCGGCTGGGCTGTAAAACGTGCTCGCCTCTGCGACGAGGTGTTTCTTCTCCCAGGATGTAGTAGACCAGTGATACTTCGTCGAAATGAACATGGGGGGTATGAATTCATCGGTGATGCTATCGTTGGTGGAATTATGAAGGGAGAGCTTTGGAAAAAGACGGAAGAAGAAGAGCTAAGTCAAGTCGAAATTTGCTGAGTGCTTCACTGTAATTAAATACTCTAATAGATAAGTGATTATCGTAGATATTTTAGGCCTGTACTTTACTCGACGTCTGCCGCTAAGGCCGACAAACATCGTGTATGATCCAGGCGTGGCGTATAAGACCAAGAGCCGTTAAGGCATTCCGTCCAGAACACCGAGCATGTGGGAAAAGAAAGAAATCGAGTTCTTAGGATATTTTTTTTTTCTCTGTAACGATTAGGAAGACCAAAAGCCGAAAAAACGAAAATTGAGTTCTTAAAGTCGATAATTACTTCCGTATATTATAAATCAAATAGATTATTAAATTATATCTGACTATCATTAATTCCAATCGGATATATTTAGATATGAAGATTTATAGAAGTACAAGTAACAATGAGAAATATTGAAGTTTATCACCGCAGGGTATATAATTACTCGCGGTATCGACACAAAAGTATCACAATACCGTCCTTAGCGAGGACGTGCAAGCGTGTAGTACACGTAATAATAAAGTAAAATACTGAAACACCTTTGCTTTCCACCCCTCTCTATTAGGCGCTTCACCGCCTAGCGAATACACCCAGTGAGTTCTATCAATCAAAAAACCAAATCTATACCATACCATACAACGCAACCAACCAGCCTCCCTTTGCTTCTGTATCCACACAGCAGAGGGTCTAGCGCAAACAAAAAGTGTCTAAGAAGGAATGGGCTGGAGAGACGAATGGCCTTTTGGGCCAGACGGGAAGCCATATGATGGCCTACAACTACTAGACTTAGTTCGCAACGGCAAGAGCCCTTTCCAAGAAGTCTAGGATGTAAATTCGCTTATCCAAGAAATCGAAGAAAAACTCAGCACACAGGTAACTAATATCCCAGTAGTGTCTAAAGGATCAAACAACTATGTAAGCGCTTTCTGTATAGACCAGTATATCAATACTAACTATAGGCAACCAAGGGTTTTCACATCAAAGCCTCGAGTAGGCCAGACATGGTAGCGCGGCTCGCTCGCGGCGATGTAAACATGCCTGATTTCGACGGCTTTCCAATCGATACTCAAGTTCGCGAAGTTAATTCGAAGCAGCTGCGTACGAGCTCTTACGTTCTGAACCCGAGATTAGAGCATCCCATCTACTCTATCACCGTGTGCCAGTCCAGAAACCAGGCGTAAAAGTCGAAAAGCCTAAAGATCTCTCGGGTCGTCGCTTGATGATTTTTGAAAAACCAGAAGGTGTGGATAATGTATGGCACGATCTTAATGCAGACAACAAGGTAAATGATGCGCATAGCCGCGACCCTCTTTTAGATCAATCATCACGTGATAACATTCACTAGTCTGTTCTTCTTGGTCAACTAGCCCATATACGTGCTGCATTGTTTCATTATACTCCACCGCCTGATTTCGCGGAGCAGTATCTCCACGATCGCACCTTCAAATTCAAACCAAGTTCACTCTCGATGCCTGTAGCTCCAACCCGCGAATTTCTCATCCATATGTTAGAAGAAAAGATCAAAGCCACAATCAAAAACCAAGGCGATATGATCGGATGGGAGGATGATAACGAAACCGTCGGGCCAATAGCTCTGGCGGCAAAGCAGTCGCTCCTACGCGCGATCCCATATATGGCACCACCAGAGTCGTCGAACTCCCCATCTCTATACCGTCTCGTTCTCGAACACGGCGATTTTGGGATTCACAACACATCCATCGCCAAAGACGGGAATGAAGAACCTCTCGTCACATCCTTGTACGATTGGGAAACCGGATGCATTGTCCCAGCACTCTTATCCGATCCCCTGGTCGCGGTGAGTCCAGTAGACTTGATTACGGATGAGGCAGCTCGGCCAAGCGTTACGCGGATTCCTAAAGATTCAACACCGGCTGACCTAGAAACCTATGTTGCCTGGGCCAAACATTATATCGAGGTGTGTGTTCTTGCTGATACGGAGTTTGATTTGCAAGCTAACGTAAACTCCTCTATCAGAGGCTCTTAAAGGAAGCACCAGACTACAAGCACGTCATTGAAAAGGGAAAGGATATCCGATATCTATGGTTCTCTTTGCGCGACTGGCGCGGAGGAAATGCGGAAGAGTTCTTCGGCGAACTTGGGACGTGGGCAGAGAGACGAATGAAGGAACTTGGTGTCTCTTGACGTCATTGACCTTAGATTTGGGTGGGCACGGCATATGATTATGCTTGAAAAATTTTGGTATTCTTTTTAAATCAATCGATGGAGTGATGTGTGACAGAGTGTGGAATGGTTCTCGCACACAGGAAAAGGCTGGGTATAAGGGTTACGACATTAACGGCAGACACACTCATAAGATACAAATCTATTCTATATTGGTAGGGTATGGAATACCACGAAAATCAATTCTTTACGAAAGAAGAACAGGCAAAAACCCATGTAAACTCAGTTGTGCTCCGCTACCGCTCCCTACCCTGGCTCTCGATAAGTCTGCAGAAACATGCAAAGCTCAGCAGTAAAAAAATCTGTTCCAGATATAGCGAGAATTGCCTGCTTTAGCAGAGATCTAATGCCTACACGTGAAAGAACCGCTATTTTATCTCACTGCATCACGTGTTTGGGGCGTACTTGGAAACAATGTTATTCTAGGAATATGTCTCATGTCATGTGTTCTTTTCTTTGTTGCTTTGCCTTTCGCTTCGCTCCTCTCTTTGTTGATTTCTATTTTCAAACGTGAAGCGGATTTGGGCTAAGTATAGAATCGACACTCTTTATTGCATTGTTCACGTCAAAGAAGACGGAGGCGAAGTGATGAAGGGGAAGAGATATGTAAAATGGAACCATGCCATCGTCGAAACTTCTGTTAATTGAATTGATCTCACATTTTCTTTACACTTTTGCGATCGCACTCATTTCACATTAGCATTTTTTTCCTTGTTTGCATTGCATTGAAAGTAAGACATACACAAACTGCATTTACCGCAACCCCTACTATTCTCTAATCAAACCAAACAAACAACAAACGATATACATATTGAATAACTAATTTGATCACATCCCTAGTCGGCAGGCACGACACAACGGTATACACATCTACACCAAACTTCATCCATCACAACATATTTTCTTCTTTCAGACAAAGCTACGTTCAATTATACACACACCTACCACCCCAAAATGTCAAAACCAACCTCAAAGCCGAGTTATACTCGCTATCCAAACCCCTATTATCCCTTAGCTTCCAAGATCCACCGCTCCCCAAACTATCCTAGCGGTACACGCTTTGATGTACGCGCCACATACGACACCCAGCACTTTCTCCCGCAAGAACTCTCGCGCCAGGCTTCTTCCTTAAAGAAGGAACAAGTCAAAATCCGCGAAAAGGAGCGGAGGGAAGCTGAGGAAAGCTGGAACAAAGGTAAGACGGTCGCTGAGCCGCGAATTGAGGATTTGTTCTTGAAAGCAAAGCTTGATGAGAGCGAGATTGGGCTGAAGAAAGTAAGGGAGAAGGCTGAGCAGGGGAACGAAAAGACCTCTAGTCGGGGCAAGAATCTGAAGCGGACCAAGGATGAATCTGGTGGGATTACAAAGACTAAGACTGATCGTGGAGTAAAGAAGTTAAACGGGAAGAAGGAGCGATTAGTTGCCACGATAAATTTTCTGATCAAGACTGTTCGGGAGGCGGGAGTACTGGCAGGTGTTTTGAACGAGGGCGACATCGATGAAGTCAATTGGGTGGACGTGATGTTGGGGATCGACAGCGAAACTGGTAAAAAAAATGATGAGGAAAAAGAGGAGAAGAAGGGAGAAGACGTCCCACCAAACCAACAGCAAGACGTGCAAATGAAAGACGCCGACAAGGCGCTTCCTCGGAAGGGGCGATTTGACGTCCACCTGATCACCTGGCTTCAGCAATTGGGGTTCCCAGCTTTAGCTCTCTTCCTCGCCTCTCACGTCCCCATCGCAGAAGCATCGATACTGTCTTCGACACACGACTTCCTCTTCCAAGACCCGTATTTCAATGCCCCTGTTGAAACCGCATCTCTCATCATTACCAATAAATCTTTCGTGATGTCCAATCAGGATCCCACGTCTGCTGTCGGAGCACTTACGTGTCTCATTTACACCTTGACATCTTTCTTTCTCTCGCTCATCCCACTCCGCAACTTCGGCTCCGTCCAACCATCATCGTGGACATCGGTGTTAGATATCCTGACTCTCTTTCTGCTACTAACCCCATGGTTCCTCTCTCGCACGCGAGTCCAGAAAATGAACTCCACCGAGCAAATCGTGTATGTAGCCTTCGGTTTGGCTGCCACGACCAGCACATCGTCATCACCATCTCCATCGGGCTTTAGGAACATCTGCAATCCCAAGAAACAACTTGACCCCACGATTGTCTGCAACAGCTCTAGCAGCACCAAGTGTTTGTTGTTGAGCCTTCCCCTTCTTTTCTGCTGGATGAAGCTGTCAGAGTCGCGTTCGGTATGGGCGAGTTTGACCAAATCTACAGAGGTACTGTTGAAGTTCGTCTTCGGCACTTTTGTAGAGACGGCCGGGAAGATCTGTGTTTCTTTGTTTGTGCTGATCGTTTCTTTCTTTGCTATTTTATTAGGGTTGCTTATCGGTGCTTCAAGAGTCGGCATTTGGTATGCGAAAAGTTTGTATGCTTGGACTGAAGTGTGGTACTTTATCCCGTTTAACGAGATGCTATGGAGGCTTAGAAGTACGATTGAGAGGAGTTGGCCATGGCTTGTAACTGGTGTATGTATTGGGCTGCATTTTTGTCAGTGGTGGTGGGGCGACGATGATGATGAAGCGGCGAACCTGCTTGCTCGACTTGTAAGCTGGGTGGGGATTTTATTGGTGTGGCTTTGGGGTCTGCGTTTAGCAGTGTAATAGCCTTTGAGATATTCTGGATTTATTCTAATATTTATTTTGCCTATTCCAGCTTCACACCTCTGACCAGGCGAAGTGTAGTATTGACGACTGAGGGTATTCTTGTTTGCAGATTGTCAGCCATCACAGCTGTTATGATATGTGGTATTTTAGACAAAATAGACGTAAAGTACACTGATCGTTGCATGACCCTAAACCTCTGGTTCAATCAATCATACCAAATGCTGGAAGGGAATTGGGCCAGGGGGTTGTTGTTCATTTTGGATATTCCTGCCAATTCAATTACGATCACAAGCCGTTTCTCAAACGCCAGTATTTGGGTAGTTCCCTCCCAGTCTCGGATTGTCCACCGGGTTTGCAGGGCCACCTAAGTTCAAGAGATTAGTCAACCGTCCATTCAATGCCAGAGAACTCTCCATAACTATAGTTTTGGAGTTGCGCTCGCACTCACCAGTCTGCCCTAGTGCTCCCCCAATTTCAGTATTCTCCTGCTTCTTATTCAAGATCTCATCCCGGGCTACCTGCTGCTCGGCTTTCTTCCTAAATGTGTAGAACGTTAAACCCATTAGCGACCTTCCGATTTTTGACCACACGCCATGGGAAACCCCTCAGAACTCACCTGTCCAAATCTGCTGCAAGGTCAGGCTGGCTCCCACCGCCACCCAAGTTGACACCGCCTGTCCGTCCCGCCACTGCATCAGCAACACGCCCCTCACCCGGTGCAGCCATCTGCTGGCCATCGAGCTCCTTATGTTGACCAACATCTTCATATGATAGACCCTTAGACTCCTCGCCTGGAGGCGCACCATGAATGCCCCTACCTAGTGCTTGAGGCTGACCTTCATTTCCTGCATCTGTCGATTGAGTGGCTGGGATGCGCTTGTCGATCGGTTGGGAGGAGTCGTGGGCTTGGGCATTGGTTTGAGAGGTTTCTGAAGGGTTTTTGGAGACCGCATTGCCTGGAGTGGTGTACGCCTGGTTGAGAGTCGGCTGGGATGGGCCGGAGGGATCGAGGGCAGACATCGTTGTGGTTGTAGTAGTTAGGAGCTGTGGAGTGGCGTGTATGTGTAAGGTCGTGAAGGTGACAAAATCAATTGAATCTCTTGAAATGGAATAAAATTGTTTTCGTGTTGCTCTGGAGGTGTTGTGGTATTATAGAGAGTTTCTCTGTCGCTTTTGTGTAGATGGACGTCGATTTATTATGACGTAGGCGGGGCGCGTCATTCATCTTGCCCCACGCGCTCCTTTGCAATTTGTTGGAGCTAGATGGGAATCTATCCGTCAATTAATAGCACTTTCAAGTAATTGCAATCACGGATGGGGCCGAACTCGAGGTGTGACATTAGGTCCACCGTTACGTAAGATGTAGGGGGCATATGTTCTTTAGACTCGATAAAGAAATGTATAATATCAAAGCATAGTTGATCATGCAATCCCACACCCGGTCATGCAGTATAAATCCAGTCAGAAAGGTTTGTTCAAGGTCCAGACACTCCGCAGAGAGCCACCTGCTCCAATAATAGAATACGCCAAAACACCATCGCTATGCCAAAACAAAACCAATATTGCAAACGCTAATCCATTTCCATGGCCACATCTTGAGATTCTTCGGTAGATTCCACCACTTTTCTTGCATGATTTTTTATGTCGCCATTTTCCCATGCAGTTTCTGCTGCTTTGATGGACTGTTCGCGAGTCCTGCGGCACCATTCATCGATAGAGTCCACCGATCCTCCCTCGATTTTGACGGGCCTCAACTCAGCTGGCTTCCCTAATATTGTGCCCTGATATCGTGAATCAACGCCTGTTTTGCTATGCTTTTTCATGAGTGCTGTTACTGGTTAGCATTTCACATCCGCTGCCAAATCATGTCAAGGCCACTCTTACAGCTCAGGTAGTCTTCCATCTCAGCAGCATCCAGTTGCTCTGTGGTCGTGGGTTGTGATGACTTGGCAACACCCGCTATTCTTCGGATCTCTCTGTTGGTATCTCCTCGCGCCCATTCAATGAACGATGTCACATCTGCCGTGTCGTCTGCGTCCCTTCTCTTTTCCTCTTTGGCGCGGGCCCCAGACTCCTCATCATATGCTTCCAAAGGTTTGCGTAATATCTCACTCCAAAGCTCTTCCGCGGCGGTCATGGTAGGGACAAGGAGGCCGCAATCCTGCATAGCCATGCGCACATCGCTGATGTCCGGCTCAAGGTCGTTGTGATTTGAGTACGCATTGTAGGCTGTGCGCGATGCGAGCAAGGTCATATACCTTGCCGTAAGATCAACAACGGTATCGACGACGGATGGTTTGGCGCCTTGGAATCCAGAGGCGCGTAGGATGTGGAGGACTGCAGGTCGCAGGAGCGTGAGGAAGAGGTCGTTGGTGTTGGTTGTGGTGGACATCCTGGCGCGCAGAAGGATTTATAGCAGGCGGAAGCCTTGATTTATTCGAGATTTATGGTGGTAGAAGACAGCGCATCGTGTATGTGGAGAATCCCGAGATAGCGACAGCAGGTGGAAGTAAAAGAAAGAGTGAAGATGGGGAAGAAGAGCTTTGGCCACTCGCGTTTGCGCGCCCGCCAAGACCTCCGTTGACTAGAGCTCGTCCTCCGCATTCCTCTACGTTATTGCTTCCAAGATATTCCACCCCACCTTTCACCTCCCAAAGCAAACGAACGTCTTCACTTATCACTCGCACACATTAGTCCCGTCATGAAACTCAAACTAAAGGCCCCCGGGCCAGCATCTGGTGAAGCTGCTTCCGCGAACACGCCCGCCACGAGCGCAGCACAACCGGGAAGTGCAACCACAACTCCTACGACCTCTGCACCAAAGATAAATCTCAAATTCAAGGCATCTGCACAGCCTTCCGAAGAGACGACCGATGCACCTGCTGGAGATGTGCCAAAGCCGAAGCGGAAGTATACCAAAAAACCCAAAGTAGACGAGAACGGACAGCCGATAGCAGCAGCACCAAAAGCCGCGCCGAAACCAAAGAAAAGACCGCTGGAAGACGGCGAAGAAGGAACACCGGCAAAGCGAAAACCTAAGCCGACGCAGAAAAGCTTGGAACGGACACAGGATAGCGATGAAGATGATGAAGCAGCAATGGTAGCCGTCGCAGCGCCTACAAAACCTCAGTCCCAGAAGAAAGCACCAGCACGCACTCAATCCGTTAAACTATCCCTGAAAACGAAGACACCAGGCCAGCCGCAGAGAACTGGTACAGCTTTACTCAAAATGAAGACCATAGGCAGACCTCCATACAGACCTCCCGGTGTCGGCTACGACAGCGAGGCGGAGGAGGCGGAAGACGACCCGGCTATTGAACAGCAGTTCATTCTTCGCATGGAGCCTGGTCCTGACAATGACTTGTTGAGAAGAGCAATAGAAGAAAAGACGATTGGCAAAAAGCAATCGGAGGGTGGACTAGGCGTTCATTTTCGATTTCTGGACAGGGACGGTCGTAGGACGATCCTGACTATCCAGAATCGCATGTACGCTGCCACCATGGTCGAGCTACCCTGCGTCATAGAGTCGCTGAAGAGCTGGAACAAAAAGGATTGGGTGAAGACAGCAGACGTCTGCCAAATGCTGCTTGTGCTCGGCCGCGTCAACAGCGAGGAGGAAGCTAAGAAATTCCCTCGGCCCCGAACTGTTGAACCAGATACCCATCGATTTGCCCATGGCCTCACTCCGCCCATGAACTGGGTGCGCCGACGCCGGTTCCGCCCGCGAAAGTCGTACCTCGACGTCGAGCGCATCGAAAGCCAGACGGAAGCATTGCTGGCCGAAGACGAACAAGCAGCATCCACCAAGTACGAGCTTATTGATAGCGACGCAGATGGCTCCTCGGATGGGTCATATGGCGATCAAGATGCCATGGGCGAAGACGACGATATGTTCAACGGCGCCGACTACACAGAGACGCCCGCAGAGGATCTCGTAGACGAGGGCGACCTAGCAGCCATGATCGAAGAAGTCTTCGACAAAGACGACGAAGGAGGCGACATCGACGTGGACGCGCTCTTCGGCGGCGGCGGCGACGACGACGAACCCGGCGAAGCCACCATCGAAGTCGAAACCCCCTTGGCAACCTCGCACGACGTTGCCATGCACGCGCTCGCGCACAACGGCGAGCTAGTCGTCGAACCCGAAAGCGCCGTCTCGACGCCCGCAGGCGCCACGTCTCCCGAAGACGACGACGATGACGACGACGACGATGACGAGGTCGATCCCGAGGTCGCGGCCAAGCAGGAGAAGGACGAGCTGATCCGCGGCGAGATCCGCGAGCTCAAGGACGCGATTACGAATGCGCAGAACCAGCTCAAGGAGACGACGAATGTCTTGTTCAAGCGCCGGTTGCTGGATCGCATCGAGAAGCAGGAGCAGGATCTCAAGGTCAAGCTTTCTTTGATTGGAGAGCAGGCGGACGATTGATTGGTTGGTTTTGTTGTTGTGTTTAAGGCATCATGGTTGCATTACGAATGGCGTTTATCACTACTGTACTATATTGGAGAAAGCAATGGTGTTTTCTCCCTGTCGCACGGACAGAGACATCAAAAGGAGCATTACATACATATCTCGCATACCTAGGCGTTCAACTATGTATTTCTTCCGTCACCCATCAAACCTGCATACGTAGGTTATTCCTCTCCCTATCGCAAAACCGACCATGGGCTTTCTTTACCTTAAGCACCTCCTTTGAAACATGTCACCGTAACTCTTTCCCTCCCACATCCATCCATCCCCTTCCCCTTTTCACCTGCTTACAAAAAAACCTTCCCCTACCCTGCGCTGTAAGACTACCGCTGTCACATCCCACATCCCCCTACTTCCCAAACAAACTCTATGTATGCGCGTGCCAATGCCGTACCGTACCATACCGGCATTGCTGCGTTGTGTTAAAACTTTATAACCTTTTTTTTAAAGTTTGCTGACACATGCCATCCCACCTTATCACTGTCTACAACGTAAACTACATATGCAAGGGTACCAATACACCCACGATCTCTCTTTCTACCGTTCAAAAATATATAAAAACACGTCCATTTCTCTTGTTCCTACATCATCAATGTACTGTGAGTAAACCAGTACATCGCAAGTTCAATATTCCCGTCTGTCCGTCTTGTTATTATACGCGGTTCCGTTCCGTTCATTCTGTTCCTTCTTCTGTATGTAAAACTAGGTACCTTAGGTAGCTCCTAGTTCGAAGTTCCAAAACGACCAGTTTAAGACGAGACAAGAAACAAGACACTTATTTAGGTAGGTAGTCTACGCTAGGTGGATGGGTAAACCCGCCGCCACCTCTTTCTCCTCCGCCTAGGTATTCCTCCGCCGCCGCCGCCGCCGCCGCCGCCGCCGTTTGACCAAGCAAGCACCTACACATGTAAACTAGTCCTTAGACATAACACTAGTCCACCAAAAAAAAAAAAAGAAAAAAGAAAGAAAGCTAGACAGATCCTACAAGATCCCACTTGAAAAAAAATGGCGCGAAACGGAAAGGCGAGGAGGACAGCATGGCATTCATCCATCCATCCATCACATTCCATTCCACTTGTAAATAATTCAAAACTTGGAACACAACGGACTTCGTTCCATCTGCGACCGGCAAGGTAACGAAGAAGAGACAAGAGACAGGAGACAATGCGGCGCAGTTCGCGGTCAAGTCTAGGTTCGTAACTCCTACATAAGCTACTAATAAGTTTGCCAACGGATGGGAGGAAGGTTAGTTTAGCTAAGCTGTAAAGGTGAAGAGCTGGTGTTTCATTCAGGGATGGGTGAGGCGAGCGGAGCGGGCTTGTCAGGTGCTGACGCGCTTGAACTTTTAACGAACCGTGGTTCACACGTAAACCTGAGAACCTCACTTTGCATTGACAACCGCACCAACATCAAAATTGCAAAATCGCACTTCACTTTTCGAGTCAAAGAGACCAGTCTTGATTTTGATTGCAACCTGGAGGCGCAAAAAGGGTATATTTTTCATTGGTGATGCTAGACAAAGCCAACTATCTATACGATTACACTGCAAAAGGCTAACCCGAGGACCGTGATAAACACATTAAGGGATGCCCAGTCGCAAACAATGGGGATATATGTATCAACCCGACTCCTGCATTCCATAACCATAAAACCGTGTGTCAATCAAAACTAAGCATTACCAACTGCCGATTCGCCATGCAAAGATACCTCATCATTTTTTTCCGGGGATATCATGTGTAGCAATGAATTCAGCGCATTGTGGAGAAGTGAAGAAAATGGGGTGTCGGGAGACGCTTATGCGAGGAAGGCAAGAGCGGCAGCGGCGAAGGCACCGAAGGAGGCCATGTTGACAACAGCGCCGTTGCTGGCGGGAGCGCCAGATGGAGAAGACGAAGGGCGCGAAGTGGCAGAAGAGGCAGCCGAGGAAGCAGCGCTGCTGGCGGAGGACGCGTGGGAGGCGGCGCTGGAAGTAAGGTTGCTAATGGCGCTGGAGGCGCTGCCAATGACCGAGGAGATGGAGCCAGTAACATTTCCTGGGGCAGAGGGAAGAGGAGCAGGGGTCACCGTAGGAGCGACTGGATCCAAGTTAGTATACAACGCTCTGTTGAAAAGGAACGAGGACTACATACCACCGCTAGTAATGCCAGCGACACCAGAGCTTGCAGAGGCCACGCCGGAAGAGAAAGCAGAGCTAGCAGAGCCAATGGCGGAAGAGATAGCAGAGCTTGCTGAACCGATGGCGGAGGAGACACCGGGGAGGGAGGTAGCAGGAGGAGCCTGCAAGCCATAGTCAGTACATTGATATTTGGGAAGGGGAATGAATACGAAGAGGGCGTACCTGGATCTGACCGTCCGAGATTTGGGAGATGGGGATCTGGGCCTGGGCGCCAACGGCGGCGAGGGCAACAAGAGCAGCAGTGTAACGCATGTTGATGGTTGAGGATGTGGTGGTTGTTGGAATGGTGTTGGTAAGAGTGTTGGAGGGGGTAAGACTGGACACTGGAGCGTTCAGGAGTGAAGATGTGTGTATGGATGGAGAAGAGAGAGATTGGGAGGTGTGCGCGCGAGGGAGGACTTATATGGGAAAACAAGGCTGGCAGTGGCAGTGAGTGAAGTGACGGTGGCAGGAGCAGGGGCGAGGGCAGGGGCAGGGGGGGTAGCCAACAAACACAGCTGGCTGGGGCTGGCTGGGGCACTGGACTGGCTGGGGGAGCGGGCACCGTGCACTGGGAAAGAGCAGCAGCGCTGCCTTGGAAGCCGTGACTGTCAACCTGGCCTGCCCCTGCTTCCTCTGTTGTTTGTTTGTGTTTCACTCCAACGATGGCGCGCCGCCTGCATGTCCTCATTTCCTTTGCGGCTTGCTATCTCTCTCTCCACCACTATGCCTATCGCCAGCTTATCCCATTGACTGCTTTTCTTCACAGAGAACCTACGTGAAGGTTCCAACAGAAAAAGCTGGTGCCACACTTTGCCCATTGAATTGATCAATGCTTGTGCTCGATCGCCCGCCCGCTTGGCGTCTTCGGTTGAATCCTTCGTTCCCACTTCCCACGCCAGCGCCGCCCTATCCACTGATCGCGATGCTAGCTCCAGCTTATCCTTTCCTCTTCTTCTCTTACCGTACACACCAAGCCTCCATCTTCACAGGTACAATGCGCCGCCGTTGAGCTACTCGGAATCGGAGCTTTTCCCTCCTAATGCGTCGCCCGCCGACACAACCTCGTCCTCTTCTATGAATAGTGCAGAAATTGCCATGGACGCAGGAACTTCATCCACGGCTCTCCTGACAATCCCTTATCCACCCCGGTCAATGACGTCTTTCTCCTTGCAGCTCGTCACTATCGCTCCGTCTCGAAACTCGCCACGCATTGTCGTCTCATGGGTGCAAACCTGCAGTCGCCAGCTCGCCTTTGCTGCTTTCGTCTCGACTGTCCGCTTCCCAATAACTCTAGTGCCAGCGCCTTCGCCATGGATATCTCAACACTTATTATCCGTGGCCGCTCCCTCGATTAGATTGCCATCTGCATCTCTTCCAAATGCCCAAATTACGTATTCAAACCATCGCTTGTGCCATTTCGCCGCTCCCTGTCCTTTTCATAACCCGCCCGTATCATCCCAGTTTTTCAATATTGCTTCCCCTGGCCGCCACTGTCTGTATCGTTTGCCAGGCGGCGCGCCCCGTACAACCCGCCTACGCATACCTGCGCTGCAGACGGAAGGCGCGTATGGATGAGCTCTCGTCAGTCCCGTTGGCGAGCAGTCACCAACCCCCGCCGCAGCCTGTTGCAGATTGATTGGTTCATACATGAATCGCCCAAATGGGCTGATGGGTGATGGGAGGGAGGGGAATGGTGAACCACGCCAGTCGTTCGTCCACCCCGTCCTTACGCCATTGGGTCGTTTGCAACTCTTGCTTCTTGATTTTTCTCTTCACTTTCTAGACTCCGCTTCTTCCTAGCAACGAAGCCAGTCCAGATCGATGCTCACTGTAGCTCTTGCGCTCAACATAATCCACGGTGGCGGCCTTGAAACCCAAAACGAGCAACAGTAGAGTTTTCGAATCTCACTGCGGCAAGGCGTGAGTGCTCAGTAGAGCACACGATTCGCTCGCTGTCGTGCAATGCATGTGAAACCCGCCGGCCCCTCCGTTCTCATCGCTTCCAATGCAGTGGAAATCGGGAAGGGCCAAGGCAGAAGATTTATCGATTCGGTTTCGGCTGTCGGTGCGGTGTCATACCTTTTGCTTTCGCTTCCATCTGTGATGTGCGACCTTGACCGTCATGTCGTGCCATGTCACATTGTTTCACTAAGAAACCAAACTCTATCTTCCCGTGATTGTTCAGAGACAGGATGGACATCTGGATGGAATCTCGCTAGCGGTCACATCAGCGGGGCATGCTTTAGGCGCAAGCGCAGGCTGGGAATACCAAGCGCAGACTGGGAATACGAAGCTGCAGAGTACGATCTTCTCAGATCTGCAGTCAGATCTGCAGTCAGATCTGCAACGATCCTCGTTTGCTTTTGACGCCGTTTCCCCAGCAATCGAATTGAAGATAATAGTGTGATGCGAGAGGAGGAATGCATTATCGAACTGCCGTTGCATCGCAACATAAAGTCATTATGCCCGTATTGCTTCCATCCCGCCATGTGCACATTCATCTCGCTGGATCAATACATATGTCTCTACTCGGTCGTCATGCACATTCACATATCAGCTGCTTGAACCCAAACCGTCCGTTACATACATACAAACACTACACGTTAAACCCTTTATTCACATTTTAGTATAGTAACCTACATAAACAAAAAATTGCATAGATCTACCTACCTGCCTATCATATAAACTACCCCCTCCTCTTCCTCCATTAAAGCACCAAGAGGAAAAAAGAAAGAAAAAAAAACACTCAAAGCTTAAAAGAAAAAGAAAACCCACCCAGAGCTTAAGAAAAAAAAATGGGAAGAAGAAATATATGCACATAACAGCGCATGTGCATATACATGTACATTTGTATGTACATACCTACCCCCATAAAACAAACACCCAAAACCCGAGCTTTATGTGCGTAGGCCATGTACATGAACGTATGCACATCAGATGGATGTGTAGCAGAGACGAATAAAGAAGAGGGAGGGATTCAGAAATATGTTGGTAATTCATTTTTATCACCAATCTTACCAGCTGTCAGCTTCTTATAGCTATGTAGGCGCTTTAAACCCATCGGCTAACTTCAGCACCTCTTTACGTCACGCGACATGAAGAGAACCTTCAGATTCGGCATTAACTTCTGCACTAGTTATTCACTTTACAAACTTCGAAAATTCGAGATCTACTCGCGATAAGTATGGATACTTGCTGCTTCCTTGTGCCCTCAATGAAATAGAGATTGTGTTAAAGTATGATAGAAAGAGAGCAGTCTATCATGGTACGAAGTAATAAGAGCAGAAAAGAGGTTAAACCCTGAACATCGGAGAGGGAGGCAGATTTCGATAAACCCTTAGCAAGAGTAAAACACCAGATCAGATTTTCCGATTATTAACTCCAACGAAACACGACCAGCGTAGTGAGAAGAGTGAGGATGAATTGAACCACGGTGAAAGCCAGAAACACAGGGACCGTAGCGCCCTGTAAGTCATCAGGATGATCCCTGAGCCACGGACTGATAAACCAAAGCGTACCACCGAGGGTAAAGCCAAGCACAAGGACGACAGGAATGACAATCTGCAGGACGGAATGTCGCTGCTCGATATACAACCCATAGACGGTTGTGCCCGATTTCAGTTCATCCTTCCTCCGCTTGGGGAGCATTTCTCTCAATGCCGTGGAATTGCCGCAATCGCCCGGGTGGCTAAAGAAGTACCAAGCCTCACCGTTAGGATATGGATCGCCATCTTGCCATTCGTTACCCAGGTCCCAATCATAATCTTTGTCATTTTTAGGGGGGTATCGTTCTTGGTCTCGATGTAGCTGTATGTGGTGGCGACGTTCTGATTTATAGAGGAAGCTTCTAAACTACGAGGTGTGAGTCGGAGGTGAAAAAATGGCCGTGGAAATCCGACTTACTCGGTAGAATTTAACCCCAACGGGACGCTTGCGATTCCAGAGAAAAGAGCTTCGCAGAGCATTGTATGAAGCGCGTAAATTTGCCATCGTCTTTAGATCGTCCATCCCAACATCGACCGAGCAGGCTCTCGAATCATTCGTCAGGATATCGAGAGACAGGAAGAGTACGGACTTTGTGTCATCCGGTTTGTTCTCAACTTCTTTGCTCGTCAGAGGCTTCACATTTTGGTTGTCGTTCGGATCCTTCTTGCGATTATCCATCGGTACATGGCTTGCCCCTCCTGCGGGCATCTCTTTCATCTCTATGTCACGGCCATCGATTCCTGCACTCGGTTGCTCACCCGTAGACCTGGGCGATGGTGCTTGTTCACTACCGGCGGGTACATCTGAGTCCTTCAGTTTCGAATCCCTATACAGTTCTTCTGCTTTACTAACCTTTTGTGGCTAACTTCGTCTCTTGCACTTGGTTCAGATGTATCGGAGAGGGCTCTACGTCCCGTTAAATCATGGTCCCATCTATTTTTTTGGGTGTACAAAGGACGGCTGACTCACTGTTCTTATTGCATAATAGGCGCATCAGCGTGGTACCTTCAAGAAACACAGCCTCGTGTCGCAAAGTCTGCCAACGGGGTTCTGGTGCCATGCTACGCGCAGCAGCAAGTCCGTGAAATAGCTTGTCGGCTAGAGAAGATGGTATATCGTCGTAGAAGCTTCGATTACGACGAGATGAATCGATAAGGGAGTAGACTCGTGTATAGTTCGCTTTGAGCGTCTCCTCTGGTTCGGAGAGAGGCCACCAAGATAGCCTAGTACCAGCTAAGTGCTCCACAGTTTTCTTGCAGACATCTTGTATCGCCGTTACTGGTGACCGTGTGAAAACAAAGCGGCAATAGCTTCTTATCGGTCCCATCTCATGGTTGTTCTGGGCACTCAAGTTTCGAAGATTGCGTCGTAAGTCCCGGAACGCCATGCTGTTGGTTATGAAGTCCTCCAGTCGCTTCAAATGTACCAGATTCTGAAGCTCAGTGTCGCTATCTCCCCATTCTTCATTGATGCCGCTGTCATCGGTTACTCCATTTTCTGGTTCAGTACGTGTTGCAACACGCTGTAGGGCAAAGTCTAGTTCTATCTTTCTCTCTGGCAGCTGAGCGAGCATCTCAACCCATCCTGACTCGTTCTTACCACCCCAATATTCCCAAGTGCTTCTTGCAGCATAAGCAGCGTAATGCCAGAAAACGAATGCAGCAGCTCTCTGATCTTTCTGCTCAGCTTCCTGCCTAAGCTCTTGAGAAAACGTCCGAAGTAAGTTTTTGAACGAGGCCACAAATGTTTCTGCACTCAAGACCTCGATAGCACTTGTCCCAGATTGTCGAAGTGAATCGTCCTTTACCAGAATCTCCAGCATCTCGTCGCGTACCCCTGGAAGACTCAACGCAGCTTGTACTGAGGCAGTCCTAGACATTGTTCCATAAGTGGAGTCTCGGAAGCTCCCGGCATCATTGTCATCAGAGCCGTCTTTTGCTCTGGACCACCTTTGAAGATCTACTGCCTCCTCTATCGCACTATCAGCCATGCTCCGATATGGTGAAGAGGACAGCTATACTTACTACGTGCGCCCTGAATCGCTTCTTCTACTGTCTGGGTCGCTGCTACATCGACTGGCGGGGTCACTGTCAGAAGCTCCTTCGCATACGCCGCCGCCGTCGCCGCCGCGTATGGCTGCCACATCTTATTCTTGTGCGAGTCGGCGTAGTCGGAAATGCCACGAATTAAGAGGCAGGGGAAGTCGTACATTAGACCTGCTGCTTCCATTTCGAAGCAGAGGATACCACCTAGTTCGCTGCTTAATTTGTCTCGTGTGCGACCGTCCTTTATGATTCGATTTCCTGATGCTATCGTCCCGTAGTGAACTGCTACCTCCTCTTCGCTGTCACGCGGCGGCCGAGCCACCCTCATGTCCGCACTGCACTTATCGCATGTGACCTCAATTGGGTGATCGTACGCCGCTTCGAATAGGATATCAGGGCCTGCCTTCTCGCGCTGGAATATAGGTATGCGACCAATCTTGGTGACATACTCAGAAAGCTTACTCCGGCCTCGAAGTTGATTTGCCTGCACCACAGCTACTGCGGTTGTTAAGATTCTTGGAGGGGGATTAATTGAGTCTGTCCGTACAGCCCTCCTTGCAATTGTCCCAATGTCCCACTGCACCACACCACCGAAGAAGGGTTGGCTAACCACCACATCTCCGAGTCGAATATCTGCCTCTGCGCTAGGAACCCCTCCACCAATACCAACCATCAGGCCAAACCGAATATTGTTAAACGACACCTTCATCTGCCTCACCACGGCAGCGGGGTTGCTGCCGATCATGCCAACGGGCAGGCAGGTAATCACAATATTATGTCCCGCAATCGACCCTAACATGTACAGGTTATCGTCGTTGTCGTTGCCCCTATGACCCTCGTGCTTTTCGTCGAGCATCTCCTGGGCTGCGGCCTTCTCGATCAGAAGGGCGCACACCCATGCTACAGTGTACTTTTCGCGGGGTAACCGGGTCATTCGAAGTCGTTAGGTCGGGAGTAGCCGTTAGAAAGATATTAGAGAAAAGTGCCAAGTATCGAGAAAGGGGTGATGTTTAGGAAGCACTTGCTGTTCGGCGTAGCCTCGAGGCGCATTCTGGCATGCTGCCCGCGCAGCTGAAGCGGGTCGTCCAGCGGCAGCTGTAAGCGCCCGTGGATGAGATCGACACAAGGAACAATGAGTCTCAACAAAGAAAGGAACCACATGACTACAGGGGTTAACCGAAGGGGAATACCCCTTAACACCAAGAATCTCATTAACTATCGTGGGTACAATTTAAAGTGTCTTCTTCTTCGCGATTGATTGGTGTAATCAGTCACGGTATCAACACTAGTTGGAAATCTCAAGGTAACGCCCTTGGATCGTGGGTACTATTAAAGTGTCTTAAGGTGTTAAAGTGTCTTCTTCGCAATTAATTAGTAAAATTAGTTCGTGAGTACACTAACTCTTTGAACATACAAGGAGGACTACTGGAATCTTATCTATGCCTGTATTCTACACTTATATATCCCTCTTAAATATTACAACTATAGATATCTAAGGGGTATAGAGTTATTTAAGAAATAAAGGTTGATGTTCTCTCTCTCGCTTGACCCCTATAGTCATGTGATTCCTTTCTTTGTTAAGCCTGCCCTTTGTAGGTTAAATACCATCATTCAATACTGCCTATATGGCATATGCACAAGACTTTCAAACGTCAACCCTCCGACGACCAAACTCTCGGAACGCAATTTTATCTAATCAAACTGACCTCTAATGCTCGGAAAAAAATTCCCTTTATTTATACAAGACCATTATGCGATTTCCCTTAGTGGTGGTCGTGCGATCTGTTATTTTGTTTACGCCGTCAACTGTCTTCCTAGCGATCCACCCCTAATCTCTCGCAATATAACATACTTTTCTTGATTTTAGAAGCCTAAGAAGAAAGCTTAGATATAAGTTAAGAAGTGTTGATACCGTGACTGATTTCACCAATCAATTGCGAAGAAGACACTTTTAATAAGTTGAGAAGTTATAAGATTGTTATAAATCACTTAAACCTCCAAATCTCCGCAGAGGTCCCAATAGAGTTAGAAGGTAAAACTCTCCCATTACACCGTGCGTCCCACAACAATAACATAGAGACCTTACTCTTTTAGTAGCTGGTTTAACTTTCTCCTCCTTCTTACCCTTTGAAATCCCCTCCTTTCATACCTAAACATTCCCCATTCTCCTTTTTAACTTAGATAGTAACAACTATACAATTTACGCTGCGTACACACTTCCTACGCATCTATCTATCTATCTGTCTCCCTACTTAATAAACTCCTGTTCCATCTTATTAATCCTATCTTGTGTACTTGTTTCCTTATTAATTTCTAGGGATAGACGTTAAGTGGAGTACGATAGAACCCACCTCCCCCTTCCCACCTTCCCCCTCCCCCTCAACCTCCTTCAAACCCCTTCAAACCCCACTCAAACCCCACTCAAACCCACCACCAACCCCACACTCCTCTTTCCTCCCTTCTTAGTACATACATACATACATACCTCACTCAACCTCCGTCGTAGTACCTAGGGGATAGGAAGGTAAAGGAGGAGGGTAGAGAAGAAGAAGAAGAAGAAGAAAGGTGAGTAGAGTAGGACAAACTGACTGACTGACTGAATGACTGAGTGAGTACTATCTTTACTTTACTTTACTGTAGGGTTTTAGGATATATATAGAGAGAGGGAGAGATGATTAAGTTATGGTAGCAAACATGACGTCTTCGTCTCGTCTAGTATGGACGGGATGAGAAAAGACACAGAGAGGGTAAAACCATGATGAGAATGAATGATGTATCCATTCTTTCAATTGATGTTAGAAATTACTCAATAGACAAATCGTCCATCTAATGCAGGGCAGGTTTCAACGCTCGTCCCTTTGTTCTCCCCTCCACCCCCACGCGATGAAAAAATGAAATCTGGTATCCAACCCAATCAATCCAAAACAACCTCCCGCCAAAAAGAAGAAGAAAAAGACTTTTACACAAGCCATGCAACACCACCCAACTTCTATTAAAATCACATCTACTCCTTGCGGCTGTTATCGCTATCCGCATCCACATCCGCATCGGCCACCTTCTCGCCGCTCAACACGCCCTGGCTGCCATTCCCATTCCGCATGCGCTCCTTGGATGTGGTGCGGTGGAAGTAGTCATGCACGTCCCTGTGGAAGCCGTCCTCGTCGTCAAACTCGCCCTCCTTGCCCTTGAGCTCGTCGAACTTGTTTTGCTGGCGCTCGACCCAGTCCTCGCGCATCTCGCGGATCTTGGACTCGTAGTCGAGCTTGGCGTCGTAGTTTTTGCCCACGCCGCGGATGCGCTCCCACACCGACAGGTGCTTGGGGTGGATGGCGATGCCGTGGTACTCCGACTCGCGGCCGGCGCGGATGTATGCCCAGCGGCGTTCCTGCTCCTTGAGGTCCAAACCCGTGGTGTCGGGCAGGTAGAGCCATGTCAACAGCGCACCCGCGAGGCCGAACCAGGGCACGACGTAGAATTTGGTCTGCGTGTCGATGTAGTTGTACAGGACGGAGGCGAGGAGGGCACCGGCTTTGCCGACGGCGGCGGAGAAACCGTGGGCGGTGGCGCGGATGGGTGTGGGGAAGACTTCGGCGGCGACGAGGAAGGTGACGGAGTTGGGGCCGAATTGGTTGAAGAAGGACGAGAGGAAGTACATGGCCTGGAAGGCGTGGATGTGGTTTTTGGAGGTGAAGAATTCGTAGTTGAAGGCGGGGACGACGAAGAGGATGAAGTCGGCGAGGAAACCGATGATCATCATCCACTTGCGGCCGTAGAGCTTGTTGTCAATCAAGAACGAGGCGAGATAGTAGCCGACGAGAGAGACGCCGACATTGATCAAGTTGTAAAGCCATCCAACCATGACCGACTTGCTGCCGGGCGTGAGGACAGCAATGAACTGATTCTGGAAAAGCTTGTTGCCGTAGAAGAAGACATCGTTGGCGAACCATGCACCCGCAGTTGCTATCAGACGGGGACCAAAGTACTTCAATGTAAGCTTCAGCGACTGGGTGTCGTATCCCGTGACGTTGGCCTTCTTCTTGGCGACCATGAGCTGCTTGCTCGCAGACCTCATCTTGAAATAACGGTAGTAAACCAGCCAGAGGGTGCCGACGGCGGGAATGGCAAAAGATACGCGGTATGTCCACTGCGCTGCCACCTTGGAGTAGGGAGGGTTTCCGCTTCCGTGGTGGAAGATGAGGAGTGAAATGATAAGGATGACTTGGTTGAAAAACTGGCCCCAGCCCTGCATCAAAAAGGCGCTGGTGACTTTGCGGCCACGGTGCAGGCGATCATCCTTGGTCGAAACCTTGCCCGATCCAACAGCGTTCTCCATGCCGGATGTCGCAGTCATGGGGTACTCTCCACCGACACCTATGCCGTAGAAGAAGAGCGACCATGCGTAGCAGATGACCCAACCGTTTTCCGTCACTCCCCAAGCCGAAGTCAACATGAGGAGACCGACAAACATGATGGTGGCATCCTGGATCAGACCCCACCGGCGTCCGAGGTAGTCACCGAGATATCCAACCAGAATCTGACCGACGATGATGCCCACAATCTCGAGGTAGTCAACGGCTTGCGTCCATCTCTCGTCGCAGGTATCGAAAGTCTTCCAGCATCGCGGGAAAGCGGCCTGCAACAGGGGCCTGACGTTACCGATGGAGAACAGAACGTAACCTTCCAGTCCAAGACCAGCTCCGGGGAGAACCATGTTCTTCAAATAGTAGCCAACGGGGCTGAGAGGATCGTTCTTGAACATGGTCCAGATGGAATTTACCTCCTTCTTGGACTCCTCGCGATCCACCTTGGATACGAAGCTGATCCGTTGACCGATGGGTAGATCGGCCCAGTAGGTGCCATCTTCGGTATAGATATCATCGGGATGGAGTAGAGAGTGGAACACGCTCTCTTCCTTCTCACTCATATCTGCGAATCGAAAAAGTCAGTAAAATGAAAGAAAGGGAAGTGTGATGCGCAATTGCTCTTACCTTTTCGGACATCCATGGTAGCTGTGTGTTCACCGGTCATGTTAGGACCGTGAGGAGCGGCGGCGCCCCAGTCACGAAGAGATTCGGGCTCCATTTTTCCCAGGAAATCTTTTGTTCAATAATGATTGGCAAAAAGATGTGATGAAAAAAATAGCGGACTGCTCGAAATCAAAAGTCTGGCGGCAGTCGGTTTTGGTGTTGCAGGCTAAGCTTTTAAGCTAAAGCTTCGGTGCAAAATACTACTCGGCGAAATGACGTCGGCGGTATGATTAGAAGCGCAGGGTGCAGCGGGCGGGCCACCAAGGATGCTGACGAGTGAAACGCAATATCGAAACGTTCAGAGCACGTTCACGATGCAGAATCGTGAGTGGTCGAGGGTGGTGGATGCGGAGATGGCGACGACAGAAGGAGTTGGACTCCGTAGGCTTCCGAGGCGGCAATGTCGATGCGATGCAGGGAAGCGTGCCGTTTATCTGACCGGGCTGAAGTGGGGATGGGAGAGGCGCAATGGCAATTTGCTGCCGGTGATGCAGAGACTGGTTGGTGGGAGATGGGTCAACCAAATCAATGGGTGGCCGTGGATCACGGGGGACGCGGGGGGAGAGGGATTGGGAGGCGTATCGAAGCAGACAGAAGGGAGCAGAGGCATGGTGACGACTTTATAGAGGGTTGCTGGGGGAGGGTTTGGACCGAGGCGGCAAGGGAAGTGGGTTCAATGGACCCGAGAGAAAAAAAACTTTCAAAGAGTAGAGAGGGTCGTGTGCAAGGAAGGGCGAATGGGTACAGAGCGGGCAGGGACGGCGGCGGCGGCGGCGATGGTGGAGAAGAGGTATTGGTGGTGCCAGTGGGCAAAAAAAGATGGATACCCGATGGGGAAACTGGACACGCGACACACGTCCCCCAACCCCCCCAAAGTTGGTCTAGGCCGCGTTCGTGTGGGGGAAGTGCCAGTGATTGAGTGCATTAGACTGCATGCCCTCACGCTGTCACTACAGGACATGTTGGGGCTTCACGGCTTGAAGGAGTAGAGACGACAATCATCGTTGACGTTGAAACAAACCTAGATGGGAAAGCATAAGATACGAGCCAAGCATACGAAGCCCAAACGAGGCTTGCGGCAACAGCCAGCCTTGCCCGAAGCTTGACAAAGCTTCTTTCTCGTAAATTTTTTTTTTTCTCCTTTCGCCTTTCTCTTTGCATCTTCTGCTCCGAGTCCCACGCCCGAAACTAATGGCTTTCTGCTTGGATGGATGGCCATGGCATACGGAGGGGTTGGCCAGAAACGGAGAAGCATATGTCGTCGCGGGGAGCCAATCAGAGGCGTCCAAGTGCCCACGTTGACGGATGCCCCGCCCGCATTGGACCCTGAGGACATGGCAGGGGTCCCCCCGAACATGTTTACGTGAGCAGATGCGGTCGAGTTACTTGTCATGCCATTATCAAATCCTCCTCCCATCTGATTCGAGAGTGAATTGCTCGTCACGTCTTTATTAAAACCCATTCATGTCTGATTCGGACTTCGAGAATGCTTGTGTTTTTTGAGTGGGTACAAGTACACGGGAATAACAAAGAAGGAAGAAAGATATTGCCATCCATTCCCTCCTCTTCCCATTCCTAGTAGGAATGAATTACTGAATGCTTTTTGCTTTCTTTTTTTTTTCTCAGCATCTCCTGTCTGCGTTGTCTTCTTTTTCTCTCTCCGAAATGTTTCCCTCTGATCCATGGTATAATACTAATGCAACATGTATACGAATCAATCCAACCGTGTCCATGCGAAACCAAGGGCCCATACCTCAATATCCCTACATGCCAATGCCAATGCCATATGCTCATCAATCATCCCCTACTAGTAAAAAATAATGCGACACAAGAAAGGGGCAAGAAATAACAAACGCTAAAAATAATGTTGGCGACCTTCACCATGGCAATCAGGCCAACCAGTTCTGCCACGCGCAACGGCATCCTCCAGTGCCTCCATCAACAGGCGCCGTGGCATTCGTCACTGCACTCGCCGGATTCGCCAACTTGCCTCCAAACCCTCGATCCTCAATGATGAAGAACTTGTTGTCGTCCTTGTCGACGATGCTCGTATCCTTTTCCATGCGGTAGCAGTACAGCATCTTTTTGGCCGCGTCGCCGCCGTGCCGATCCACCGTGACCGTAACGGGATAAGGGAAAGTGCCCGGCCTGCGCAGCGTAGCCTCGGAGTTGTTCGTCGTCGTCGCTCCTCGAAGCATGGGCTTGGATGCCTCGCTGCGCGTCCAGATCTGCACTAGGAATCGCGTCTGCGAATACGTGCAGCGCACCGTGGCTGCGTCGCGGGCGCTTCCACCGTCTGTATCGGACGGGTTGCCTCCTCGTCCAAAGTCCTCTTGAAACGTCTTGAGGAAGATGGACCGGTCAAAGTACGTATAGAACCCGTAGTGCTCGTCGTCCTTGCCGCGGTTGAATAACCGAAGTTGTTGTCCCGAAGGAGATGGAAGCAAGTTCGCAGGTGCTGCTGTGCCGTCAGAGTTGAGGGCCGGAGGAGGTATGAGTGCGGTGATGTTGCTATTGTCGTCTGAACCGCTTTGTCGCTTGAGGAGACGAGGACCTGGCGTCGGCTTTGCATCTTGGAAGCTGATGAAGAAAGGGGTATCTTCGCCGTCGAACGGGGCCGACACCTTCTCTGTCGTCTGTCCTAGGAATTTGCGGTCCTCGGAGCTGGGAGCAGCCGGAGAAGCTGATGGCGCGGCTCGCGAGTTCAACAAGATGGAGCGAACAAAGGACCCCGCCGATACAGGGTTGGCGGCTCTTCGGAGAGGTCGCGTCTTGGAGGCATCCGGTATCGTGTCGTTCTGGAACTTGATTTCGAACTTGAAGTTTGGCTGATCGGGCTTGTTTGGGCTTATGTCGTTTTGTTGTTCCTTGGGGAGAGCACAACTCCAAGCCGTAGCTGGCTGGACACATCCCGTCTGCTCTTGGACTGCCTCGGGTTGAGCAATAGTCGAGACGCCTGTAGGCATTGGAGGAAAGCCGGTGAGATTGAGCCATCGTGAAGAGGTCTCGCCCGGCCGATTGGAGAGTGGAGTAGAAGGCGGCGGCGGAGGGTGGTTGTGCTTTTTGGTGAAGACTACGATGATGGGAATGAGTATAGCGAGCAGGACGAGTATTATGAGGCAGCATCCGCAGCACCAAAAGCACATCGACCTCTTCTTCTTCTCTTTCTTCTGCTCTTTGCCATCTTTCTTGCGCCGGCACAATGCGAACTTGGACATGAGCATGTTAGCTTTGCGGTGCTTCTTTTGCAACTTCTTCTCCTGTTTCAGGTCGGCCACGGACGATGTGGAAACCGGGCTGCTTGACCGGCTATGGTGAGGGGAGCTTTTGCGAGACGAGTTCTTGTGAGAAGTGGGTGGCGGCGGGAAAATTGGCACCATGCGCTGAGATTTTTGGATCTGCGGAGGTGACTGACCCGCATTCCCAGTCGGAATATGAATATGCAGGCTTTTGGGTTGGGCACTGACTGTTGATGAATCCAGAGGGGCATGTGCCTGGCGCTCTTGAAGTTCAATGTTCACAAATGTTGGCGCAGGCTTTGACGTGTTCTCCACCGGGTGTGACGTGGCGTTGCCAACGACTGGCTTTGGCGAAGAGGGCAATGAAGGAAACATGAAAGCACGGCCTGCAGTTTGCGGTTTGGGTTCTTGAGCGGGCACTTCCCGAATCTCGTGGCCCACAGTCTCATTCACAGCAGGCCATTGGTTGTTAGTCTCGTCTTTGGAAGGTTTCACCGCAGTGGCTCCCATCGTTTCCGAAGGCCGTCCAGGATCGGCAGAAACGATGATATCGGGGTTGGAAGCAGAAAGATAAAATGCCTCGCCCTGCACCGACGGACTCTTTTCGGTGGCAGACCATATATAAGTCGACGGAGTAGACGGGGATGCTTCACGAGGCTTCTGCTCCATCACTGGAACTCTGGCACTCGAGTCGAGCTGCGGTCCATTAGGGCCGTTTTGGGTCCAGACTGAGTTGCTGCGAGACATGACGAAGGGAGTTGTTATTACGTTCCACCAGCCCTGAGACCTGCGCGAAGTAGGGGTGGTAGCTGTATCAACAGCCAGTGCTGAATGCCTCTCTTTGCCCCTTAGAGGGGTGTCGTCCTCTTCAAAGACCGTTCCGGTAGACATTATGCGGTCTTTGCGTTTCATGTTTTCATCGTCTTCCTCCTCAAAGTCTGTCTCGGCGGAGTCGGCAGTATCGCTCCGTTTGTGGGACATGTAAATGTTCGCTTTAGGTGGGCCTTTTGCTATGCCGGCCGGAAGAGCAGGGACAGGAGGAACGTCTGAGTTGAAATGCTGCGTGTTGAAGGTCGCTCGAGAGTAAATGCTGGATGAACGTGCAGGCGTGTAATCGGACTCGGTATCGGGAGACCAAATAGATTTCATGGCAGCAGCTGGTGTGATGATTATGCTAGGCGTAGGGATGGTATTGTCGCTATCTGACCGGTTCCTTGATCCTTGGTATGGGCTGAAGTCGGTCACACTGTCTGAAGGGATTGAGATACCGATCGGGATACGGCGGTCCCATGGCGAGATTTCGTTGCCCGGAGTCATTGAAACAGCGCTTTTGGGATCGTTGCCAGCATCCGGTTGAGGTGTCCCCTTTGTTATACCCAGCCCTTTGTTCCTGGTGTTTGATCGCCCCAATCCAAGCCAGCCGTGTTTCTTTGTAGATCCGGCACTGCTCTTTAGTTCGCCTTCTTGAGGAAACATTTGATGGGGTGCATTGCCTCTATGTCTCGCAAAGCTTGTGTCCACAGTGATGCCGGGTTTTGCAGACTTCCCAACCACTTCCATCTTGCGTGACCGTGTTCGCGTAATTCTCGAAGCGAATGATCGTGAGCTGCGTTTTGTCGTGGCCTTGCGTGTTACCTGGACGTCGCTTTCGGCACCTGGGTGGTTGCCAGTGGTATTTGGGACCATGATGGCACCGTTGAAGTGACCGTTGAAATGACCGCTGAAGTGCAGGAATACATGGTCGTCTTGGCCTTGCCCAGAGCTTGTCCCCGGTGGTATTGAACTAATATTATTGAGCTGTTGTGGTGTTATGTTGTCTTTGTTCTGCAGAGCAGATATTTGCTGCTGTTGATTGTCCATGTCGTTGGACTGTGTATGGAGTAAAGAATGTGCGAGGTGTGTATAGTTTGTAGGCACCGATTTTGAACTGTATAGTTGGTCGCGATGGTGGTTAAGGTAAGTATCCAATGACAGAATTAGGAACAGTGCATTGTATTCATGGAACAAAGACGGTTTCGAGTGAAGGCGTTGAGGCGTATGACGGATTTAGGCGTTGATTATTGGGTAGTCAAAGAAAGCGAACAATAAGGACAATAGGTACAACAGAAAAAAACCGGCGGCACGAGACAATAGGAAAAAGCGCACGAGGTGAAGGAGACCGAAGACGAACGATTGTAGAAAATAAAAGAGAAGAAAAGACGGTGGTTTTGAGAAAAGAAGGAATCCGACGAGCACTTGAGGTGCTTCTCGAACAAGACCCCTGCCCATGGCCTCCCTCTACCCGCCATGCTACCTACCGTGAAGCATCGTCTATGTACAAAAGCTGCTACCAGGCTTGCGATTGGACAAAGGTGATGGTCACGTTATCTCGCGAGAAAGGCGTTCAAGTCAAGGACAGCAGAGGCAGGGCTCGGCGGGGCGTGATTGGAGGCAGCCTTTGTCCAGCATAGTGGGTCTGCCTCATGGCGAGCGCCACCTCAGAGGCTCGAGGCAGATAGGCGCTCGAGATTCGCTGGTGTAGAAGATGTACTACGCAAAGTCCGATCTGAGACGCGCCAGAGAGTAGGAGAGAGATGGGTGGAGGAGAGGGTTTGATGGAGTGAAGTACCAGTAGCCAATCAAACCCCGAGCGAGGCGCTGTCCTCTTACTCCGGGCGCTAAACGGTAGAGTGCCAAGCCATTGCGCCAGGTGGGTTTATGCTCTACATGTACAGCATATTGCAAACATTAACATACCGTTCTCTTGGAACTGGATAGGCGTTACAGACCAGTCTGCAGCCGTGCGGTTGTGGTGTTTGGCGGGTTTTTGAAATTCCACTGCCACCCGTCGTATATGCGCCCATGTACGGAAGCCATACCCATTGCGGGTCATGGCAACAGAAACCACAATCTTTAATATATTTGATCGACATAGTATTCATGTAGGGTGGTACTGGAGGATGGTAAACGGCTCAGAAGAGGACGGGTTCCGCATCGTGTGCGTGGTACAAAACCAAGAGCTCAAGGGCTTTGTCGAACTTCTTCTTCTTCTTCTTCGTACTCCTCGACACTTCTCTTTTCATCAGAGACAAATCTACACCACACCTGGCACTAGTGTTGTACACGCCAGGCCCTTCCCAGGACGGGAAAAACGTCCATTTGGCCTGTTCAACGTGGAGCGCCGCAGTGGCCGTGACTAATGATGACCGAGGGGATTATGAAGAAGGGAGAAGAGCAATAAAAGAAACACGAGGAGCAGAGTGAATGAGAGTCCTGGGACATACATGTTCTTTCGAGTCCCCCAATGTGCGCATTGCATGTAATCTCCCCAATCGTTAGTTACTCATTTGGAAGAGCAGATAGCGACCGCCGCCAAGCTCCAGCGTCCAAGCGTCCAACTCGAATCATCAACTGAAGCCACCGTGCCATTTTCCACTAGTGTCAACGGCACGCGGAGCAGGAGAGAACCCTCTCCTTTTTTCTTTTGTTTCTTCCTCCCGTTGTCGATTAATTGTGTGACGGATCTCGAATCAACTCCATTCATCTTGTCTTTTTTCTCCAAAGTCAACCATTGACCGCCCTCGGATCCTGCAACGTTACCTCCAGCATCAGTGCCATCCCGGTCCGCCCTGCGCTCTGATTTCGAGAACCTCTATCGGTTCCCCCTTTGAAGATAATAATAATAACACGAGACCTGCCTTCTCCGTTCGCATCTTCTAAGCACATTCTCCTTGCGCAATCGTCTCCGCAGGGCCAATCTAGGCAATTACCGTACACGCGCAACGGACGTCGATTCCGCGCACGCCTCTCCACAATTCATCAAACTTATTCACCGTGGCTTCTCCAAGTTCCTTCTCAGCCTCTGCTGGCCAACGTCGAAGACGATCGTCTGCTGCGCGGCAGCCGCCCAACCTCAATCTCAACCAACTGCCCGAACCACACAACCGGATAGGTACAACCAGTGGCATAGAGGGAGGAACGGGCGAAGCCCTTCCTACAATCCCTGGAACGCCAGCCTTTGAAATGTCTAGATCGTCGTCACCGCGGCCTGGAGGATGGTCAAGTCCGGGCCTAAACACACCCTATGATGGAGGCGGAGGGAGCGGCGCGTACGCGAACGGTGGGTCGCAGAATGTTACCTGGGCGTCGGCTCAGGCGAGAAGCGCAGAGGTCAAAGGCTATCCTGCCTTCACCCCGCGAAACCAGGGCTTTTTGGGAAAACATTTCAGGAGGATTTCGTCAAGTCTGCCCTTCAGCTATGGAGACAAGGAGAAACTGGGTAGGGGACGATACCAGGGCAACAACAAGGTGCTACAGATGTTGAGCAGAATCGGATGGAATCTATGGCGTCTTCGCCGAATCCTTGGACCGGTGTTACTGATCGTGACGTTCTACATCCTTTTCTACGTTACTCGTAAGTCGAGTCGACTGCTCTGATAGCCTATTTTTTTTTTCTAATCATCGGCAGCTCTACATCGCGCATACCGACGAGCGTCTTGGTTTGGAGGTGGTAACAAGTTCGTCATTATCCTTGCAGCAAATCAAGGTGGAGGTGTGATGGAGTGGAAAGGACCCAGAGAATGGGCGATTGAGAGGGACACGGTCAAGAACAAGAAGAAGTATACGCAGAAATGGGGTTACGACCTGGAAATAGTCGACATGAGCACGAAGAAGCGATATGCTCACGAGTGGAGAGAAAGCTGGGAGAAGGTCGACACGATTCGCAATGCGATGCGCAAATACCCGCACGCTGAATGGTATGTCACTCGAGGGCGAAAATGGCGGATTACCTTGTCTAACAACGGTGCAGGTTTTGGTGGTTGGACACGAACACTTTCATCATGGAGCCTACGTACTCGCTCCAGGACCACATTTTCAACCGATTGAACGAGGTTACATACCGCGACATCAATTTTTTCAACCCGCTAAACATCACCCACCCGTTGGCGGATGAGTATCTAGACCCTGAGACGCGCTCGCCTGTTGGCGATGGCAAGGTCGATTCGATCAACATGCTGGTACCTCAGGACTGCTCAGGCTTCAACTTGGGCTCCTTTTTTGTCCGCCGAAGCGTATGGACAGACCGACTCTTGGACATTTGGTGGGATCCGGTCGGATACGAGCAAAAGCACATGGAATGGGAGCACAAAGAGCAAGATGCGCTGGAGTACATGTACCGAAACCAGCCGTGGATAAGGCCCCACGTCGCGTTTCTGCATCAGCGCAAGATCAACAGTTTCCCCCCAGGTGCGTGTGGCGAGAACAACCCTCAGATCCACTACAAGGAGTCGGATCGAGACTTTTTGGTCAACATGGCGGGTTGTGAATGGGGACGGGACTGCTGGGTGGAGATGTATAGCTACCGCCGATTGAGCGACAAGCTGAACAGGAACCCGTGGGAAAAATTCAAGGACTGGATTGTGGACACGGCCAAGGCACGGTGGGGGAAAAAGGAGGAAAAGAAGAACTAATTCATGGGCGGGTAATGCGGTGTAGAAGTAGCAGCAGCGTTGGACGCAGTTTTTATTTTTGGGAAGAACTAGTAAGGACGGGTATTGTGGGAGTTAACTCTGGAAAGGGGGGCAAGACGGATTCATCTATTATGTATTTGGCTTTTGTTTTCTCCCGCATCTGCTTCGGTGTTTGGAGTGGCATGGTGTTTGAAGTGAATTAACTCCCGACCTAGTACACGAGTTGTATCATATTCTGAAATTGGAGGCTATTTGGTCCATGGTAGCGTGAAGGGCAGTTGTTGTCTTGGACATACATGGCTATGCCTGCAGGTGTAGAGTCCCGTGGTAGAAGTCCGATAAGAAGTGGCGGACTGGGGCAGACGTGGTTGTTGAATGCAAACTGTGTCCAAAACGTCTGACGATCTGCGGGGTCTAGATAGTTGTTATCCAGTAGTAGTTACAAGTCAATACATAGATACATATGTAGGTAGGTATGTACATGCCACCACATCACACAGGAACCCTAGTGCACATTGCATGGCAGCACACGACCCCCCTCCCAGGACACGAGCAAGTGAATAAATAGGGTTCAAACTTTGGCAGTACCTTGTCACGCAGGCTACGAGGAACGAGGCATTCAAGAGCGCAATGCAGGTCTGGTGAGCATCTGTCTAAGCCCCGGGTGTGGAGTGTGCGGTGTCATTGGTCAGGCGGGCGTTGCAGCGTGCTGGCTGGCGTGTCTGGTGGGATGGCGGTGTATGCCCGCACTCACGCAATCCCTCCGCGAATGACTACTCTAACTTATGCCTAGTACATGTATACACGCTATCATTGCCTACACCCTACATTTCTAGCCTGTCCTCCCCCCTCCTCTCTTCCCTCCCAAAACCTACACTCACCACCTCACTCCCGTTCTCTCCTGACCCTCTCACGAGCTCGCCCGCCTCGAGACCCCGCCATACACCTGTTGATCGCATTACAGCTACGCCGGCCGGGAACCATCACGCGCTACTGCCAAACGCTGGTCTATGCGCACGACTCGAGCAGCATAGCGTCATTCACACCGCGGCCCTAAACGCTTATCTCCAAGCAGCCCGACGTGCACTCACGCCTCGCCGCTGAATGCCTCGACGGCAACTGGGCATTCCTTTCTGCCACCTACAGTCTTCGCAGTAGGCACCTGTCTGTCGTTTTCCAGGACAAAGAGCCCATCATCCCGGGCCTGCTCCGCTTGAGCACATATCTTCTCCACAGTTCGGCCTGTTGCATTAGTGAGATTGGCCCAAGTCGGAACATCGTAAAGCATACGAGGAACCCATCTCGCAAGCATTTTAGCTCGAGGTTCACCTGGGCATTATGCAGAATCAAAATAACCATCAGCAAGGTCAGAGACCGTCTGGTGGTAACATTCAAGAGTCGATGCAGCAAAGCAGCGCCATGTCGCCTTCTATGCACCCCAGGATTCATTCCGAAGGTATGAATGCTCATACGTCAACTGCTCCACTTTCATCATCGCCAGCCACTCCTCGGAGTGGAAACAGCGAGAACACAAGCTTACATATTGCCCCTATTGTAGACTCCTGGATAGAGATAGGCTCAAGGCCTTCCTCGTCCTCGCTTTCGTCGGCCGCTGAGAATGATATTGTGACCACTGGCCTCAGGGTTCAGCATGATTCCAATCTCCACCGCCAGCGTAGACGACCACGAAACCATGGCCAGTTTCGAAACGGCACGGGTCATCGAGTTGCGAGTGGAGGTGGAGACAACAGCAGTCAAGAAGAGTACGACGAAAGCGAGAGCGAGTCCGACCGGGTTATGACTTCCTCCAACGAAGGCATCGGTCCCTCACCTCTGCGGAATCCATATCCGCAGGCTTCCTCCGATACTATGTCTGAACGTGAGGACGATGATGACGATGACGAGAATGCAACTGCTGTGAACTACCCCAGGTCGTCCAGGCGTCAGTTTGCACCACGTCCCAACGCTTTCTCACATCCGAGTACGCAGCCCGCTATTCGATCACAGTCTGGGACAGCGTATGCTCCTCGAAGACCTGCCCCTCGAAGTTCCACACAGCGACATTCCTATCCCTCTCACTCCCCGTACAACATGCTCTCTCCGAATGCTCAAGCAGAACATGACGAAGTTCTCCGCGCTAGTCTGTCGACTCTACTATCAGCTGCAGCTGCAGTACGGGGACTGCCCAAGCCTGGTCAACCCGTCCGCAACGCCACTTCCAACACCTCCACCCGCGTCGATCCCACCACACTCCGTATGGTTCCAGAGTCAGTGGTACTCGGCGACATCGCCGAAGAATCGACCAACCGCACGGTATCAACAGGTGCACCCTCCACGTCATCCCCCCGCACAGCAAGCACCAGCCCCTCGGACAAGTCCAAGCGCAAAGCAAGCCCTCCACCATCCCTTTCCACAGGCAACAACAGCCCTGCCAGCAAAGACCGACGAGCCGTCAAGAAGGTCCGCAGAGTCGGTCCCATGATCGAGGAGATCAGCCCCACGCTCCTCACATGGGTCATCAGCGCCAGTGTCCTCGCTATCGTCGGCGTCGTCAGCTTCTCGACCGGTTACTCTCTCGGCAAAGAAGCCGGACACGCAGAGGCTGCGGGACAGCTGGGCGGCGCCGCCAGTGCGTGCAGCAAGGAAGCCGGCTCTGCCGTGAGAAGCTCCGGCATGGGTCTCAAGAGGCTGCGATGGACTGGTGGCAGTGGAGTCCGAGTATGAAGTTGACGACATGAAATCCATCATGTTCCTCCCATCTTCCGTTCATTAACGACGGCGTCATATGAGCGTATCGATGTATATCGCAACGACCACGAGCTATGAACACATGAGGTTTTAACGAGGTTTTATAGATTTCACCACGCGTGCGTGCGTACGTACGTACGTGTGAGAATGATGCCATCCCTCCGTCCATCCGTTGTTGGGTAATCGACGCATAAACACACACGCACACGAAACCACACAACACAACGCAACGCAACGCACCACAAGATAAGCACCTTTTTTTGTTCTTGGATCTTCAAGCCAGAATTTGCACAACCCACGTCCTCCGAGGAAAATCACCATTGTCATGTCATACTTTATTCCCTCTTTTCTAGCTCCTCCATCTTTGCATATCTCGTCTTTCTTTCATTCTTCGCTTATAAGCTCGGGTCGGGTACTCATATCGTGGCGTTTTTTTTCTTCTTGTTGTTCTGGGGGATATATCACGAGGGACCGGCGGCGTTGGCAAGTTTTTGACTTTTTTTATGTTTAGCATGGGCTGGTGGATATTTATGTTTTGGAGGTGATGATGGAGGGA
>JAMAHW010000127.1:0-71862 GCA_023627715.1 Periconia sp. R9002
TCCGCCCACTCCTCACCCCCTCCGAACACCGCGCCAAAATCTCCGCCCTCAAAGATGCACACTTCAAACCTAAGCTCAAAGACTACCACATCATGCCGATGGGACGGCGCGGCGGTGTAGGCGTGTTAGCCGGACACAATGTCCCCGGGTTCATGGTGTGGGCGTTGAAGGGGAGGGGGTATCGTTTGGATAAGATGAAGGGGGTTGTGGGGAAGGGGTGGAATCCTTATGGGCCCCCGGGTGGGAATCGGGTAAGGGAGGGGAGGTGGTGGGTTGGGTGGGGTTGAAGTCTAAACGTCTTTTTTTATATAGGCATTCCTTGGAAGTAGTGGTAAGATTTGTATGTATTGCTGTTAGTTGATGTGTATGATTGAGTTGGTGCTACGAGTTGGTCTCGTTTCAATTTCCCCTTACGCCCAGGATAAAATCGTTACGTATTTCGAACTATGTTCGTCGTTTGCATATAAACCTCTTCCTCCTCCTCTTCTACACAGCACGCGAATGCTCCGCCTCACCCCTCTCATGTATACTCCTCTCCACACTTTTAAGCACGCTTTCACGTTTCCCATTCCCTCCCTCTAACCCCACCCTCGCATCAGCACCACCTATTTCCGACATTGCTTTCAAGCTTGCTGAACTTGATGCGTTTTCAACTCCTGACGGGAGGGCCTTCTACGCGTGGTGTGTTAGGGTAGGGAGTAGTAATAAAGGAGGAAGTTTTTTTTTTTCTCTCTGTTCACCTTGGAATCTTTATTCGGCGTCCCTGTGTTTATGCTGAGATGGGGTTGGGCGGTTGAGGATGCTTGGGTGGTTAGGGAGGACATTTTTGGTGTTGTTGCTGTTGTTGGTCGTGGAGTTGAAGTTGTGTGTGTAGGCGCGAGGTGGGTGGAAGTCGTGGGTGATTTCTTCTGGGGTGATGTATTGGCTTGTCTGGTAAAATTGAATAACTTACTAGAAAGAGGATGTGTAATGGTCGTGGTGTGTATATGGTGGGTGATGTCATGGTGATTTCAACTGACCGAGGACGGTACTGGGAAGCTCGACTGTGTTGATATCGCGAGTAGTGCGATACTCTGCGATGATTGTTTTATACTTTTACGGTGATTTTAAATGTTTTGGTATTGTGGCGGAGAAGTTGATGGCTTTGTAGGTGCGTTTGAGACATTTATTTGTTGGGTCTGAGAATGTGTTTTGAATTGGAAGTGCGGGCTGTTTTGTGTACATGGTCAATTTCTGGGGATGTATCTTTGGATATGTATCGATATATCGCATGTTAATCACATAATGGCATGTATCAAATCCCATAGAGTAGTTATATATGTAGTCGCCCATGAACTAAAGTTTTGTCACTTGAACGTGGCCCATTACTAGGATGCGCACTATTCGATGTAATATGCCGAGAGAGAGATAATAACAAACAGGGCCAACAACGCTCCGCCTTCAAACCTAAAGCACTGTCAGCAAATCATAATTCAGGCAATCCATACACAACTTACCAATTACTCTTTCCATTATTAGTCAGGAACGCAATATAGATAGCAGACGATATCAAGGCGGCAACGTCAAAGCCGTTAAAATTCAGGGTCATCTCGTCGACACCCATGCCCCATCCAATAATGACTACAACCGGGAGTATAAAGAGAGTGGTTTGTATACATTTGCCCAGTGTAAATTGAAGGCAAAGATCCATTCGGCCGAGAAATCCGGCCACAATTGGTTCCAAGTCATTCGTGAATAAGGGAAGTAGGACTATGCCGACGAAGCTTGTAGTCAGGCCCGTTTGGTTAAGTACACCCTCGAGACTGTTCGTAGCAAAGTAGGTATTGAACCCAAGTAGCGTAGTTGATAGAGCAATGACGGCAATCGCACTCACAACTCCAATGTGCTCGTCGTTTTGGTTTGATGAGTTATGATCCTCGTCAAACATCTCCTCTGACATTTCATCTGACATAAGACTAGTGTGCGTCCCAAGCTCGAAGAAAAGAAGGCCAAAGTAGACGATGATGAATACCACGGAAATAGAACGCGACTGGTTCACAATGCCCCCCGGAACGGGCTTAGCGAGTAATTGGCTTGCCGTCGGTAGAACGAGACCGGTGACGGCGAGGGTCAGCAAAGACCCGTAAATGTTCGATATCGTGGCGTTATATTCCCTTTCCTGTTCATGCACTCCGCCTGCCAGAAAACCGAGGCCGAGCACCAGATGCATAATTGACAGGATGCCTCCGATGAGTGAGGTCTGCAGCAGTTGGATTTGACGCTTTCTGAGCAGGATGCTCGAAGTGACAAGGTTGACGGCATTTCTAAACCATCATCAGAATCTTCATTTGCGGTCAAGTATGATTTGGCAAAGGCTTACGTAGCCAAAAGTCATGTACACTACAGCCTGTATCAACCCACTGTATCGTTTTTTTATAGTTTTCAGCCCAATGTTCATCAAGATCGAAGATGAAAAATAGCCAATAGGTTCATGGAAAATATCAACAAAGGTCCTTGGTGGGTATAATTCATAACAAACCCAACAACCACAAAGACAAAGAGTAGGTTGGTGTAGCGATGTAGTATGTGGTGTAAATCTCCGCGGACGGTGCCGAGCTTCAGGTCCAGCTTCGAAAGCTCTGCTTTAATACTGCATCTCAAATGCTTCATGGCGAGTGAAAATAAATACGGAGACTCAAGCCTTGCCTAGCTGATGTCGAAGTGAATTGAAGTGATGATGGTGGTTAATCGTAAGCTGAAGTGATTACTCGCGACTGCCTGGGGTGATTCAGCCTCGCATGCAAAATGTGCCAAACTTTCCTTTTTTTAGCCATGTTTTTTCTCACCGTGCATCGCGAGTTTTCACCTTACCAGACTCCCTATTCGAAGAGGATGCCCCGAAAGGAAACGGCTGTAGTCTGCGCGAGGTGTTCAAATACATCAAAAGACTCTCCCTACCTTCTAGCTATACAGCTCTGACTGTTGAAACGACCTTGCGACTGCTGATTTCAAGAGCCAACAGCCTTGTAATCTGCCACCTAATTCGAATGGATAGTCTCTTTTCGATTGTAAACATATTAGATACATACATGCATTTAGTAGTCCTGCAAATGTGCCTTAACATGGTAAGAGAAAACTCGGTGTTATACACATCGATTGCATATTCATGACGTGATTGTATGCATAGGTTATTTCCAATGTATATAGCAGCAAGCCAATGTTTTGATCATTTGTTAAAGAAGTGGTGTCTTCCATATAGGGGCATAATATAAGCTACGGGGGTGTGATATTCGTTACACTTGTATCCTTTTTACTCGGTTCTGAGTACCAAATCTTGTGCAGAAGGTTATGTATGTGTATGTATGCATAATATGTCATTTCATGTGTTTGATATATAATATTCCTTTTTGTATGGGAAGGGGTAGCCCTTAGTACTGCGGTACTATGAAATATCTGAATCTGACAATCTGATAATGTTTCATAGTGATCATATATTTCTTATTTGAATCTAATCATGTGCGTCACTATGCCAATTTGGAATAAGATCAATGGCCCTAAGCATGTAAGACTCAGCGTCTTGCGTTGATTGTAAGGTTATCGATTCAGTTTTATCACATTTCGTACACATTACCGCAGCTATTCTAGCGCGCTATCCCGACCATACTTTTGGCCCGGGTACAGTATAATTCTGTTTAATGGATTAGATTGGGCTGTAAACAAATCCTAGATGGTAGACCTACTTTTGTAGTTTTATCGCCGCTGATATGTCCGGCAATGGCAATTCCAGGATCTATCACCACGGCAAAGTAAGTGATGGTTCTAGCCTCGAAACACGAAAGTTATGTAGTACTGACCAGACAACGAGTAAGCACCGGGGAACTTGACCAAATACTCTGCGCTTGGAACGTCTTCCCCATCCCCGATAACTTCCAATGCTGCACAGTTAGGATAGAACTGCACGGGCGAAAGAGCAAGATTTATGATCTCGTGCCGGATCATGTATTTCCCTGACCTCAAAGTCTTCGGGACCGTCACATCCCAATGATCTGTCCTCCTATTCTCCCACAAATTATTCTGAAACCAACCATCCTGATCGCTAATGACGTATCCCTCGCGCAACCCTTCCTCGGCGATCTTGAACCACTCGAGGTCAGCAATATTTTCGATAGTATTGCAATCGTCGCCGCAAGACGCCAGGTACGCCGTGATAGGGCCGACAGTATGTACCCAGCCAAAACCGTCATCACTGGTCCAGTTCGCGCTTATGACTGCACCAGCTGGCACGGTCGCATGGAATGCGCCGGGTACGGTTATTCCTTTGTAATTGCAGGTGAGGTTGCTGGAAGTGGGGTCTGTATGAGGGGGTGCCACCCAAGTACGTTGGATCAGATCTTTTTGGCCTTCGTATGGCGAAGCCCATTGATAGCTGGAAATGAATCAGCAACGGGTTTTTGATGAGGTTTGTTATTGAGATAAGCTGCGGAATAAGAGATCGAATAAATTTTTACCCGGGATAAATGGTACCATCAATGATGTAGTGGAAGATGCCACCGTGAGCCAGCGCATTGCTGCTGAACGCGGCGAATGCTGTAGCGACAGAAAACTTCATAGTGAGAGATACGAATTATCGACGATGTTAGGGTTGAATCACAAAAACAATAGACAAAGTTGCTAGGCTTTATACAGTTGCATTACCTGCAGATAGAGTTACTGTGCAGGTATCACCTAGTTATCTATCCCGAATGCAAGTTCAGAATTTCCACAAATCACATTGTAGCTATACTTCCAGGTTTTGTATTGATTTTGTAGTCTTGATACCGAATGTATGTCGCAATCTAGCGAAATACCGTACAAGATGCCCATCAATAGCTTGTTGATCCTTCCGCAAATAGTAATCCCTGTTCAAAGGCGTGGTAATGGAAGTAGGCTACGATTTCTCTGCAGATCTTTGCCTAAATGAGGTATGAGCTAGTATGCTGTAGTCATGCTAAGACTATTGCTCTGGGTATCGATTATTGGATTAATTACATCCGAATGATAACTTTGCTTTAAGCCCTATCAGAGTAAATATGAAGATCGCTTTGCTACAAGCGTTCGACAATCAGGCACTGGGAGAATTCGATAACAGCACCTGAGAATAGTGAAGATTACCGAATACGAACCACACGAACGATAAGCCACCACACATCATCAATAAGTCTGTCGAAAGGGGTGTATCTTCGGTCTAGATGATTAAAGTCTTGATCGGCCACTTTTTATCACTATATTTGGATGGAACACTAATGGTGATATCAGAGAGGGAGACTACTTGAATGTTTGCAGCTGACCATCTGAGAGCACCTGGCCATTGTCCATCAGCCTGGTACGAGTTCGTATACGAAAATGCCGTCCAGATTCTTCAACCAGTTGTAATGCTTGCCGGGAATCTTCTGCTGTCGCAAGCAGCCGAGTTCACTAAGACGGACGAGGGTGATACATGCCTTTCAAGATGAGCGCGAAACGGCACATTTGCGATATCGATCAAGTCTCGCTCGTGTCCGTGGAGGACGTAAGAACCCCGCATACGGCTGATTCACCTCGCCTCAAGGCTGTAGCCCGCAAGGCTGAATTTCAGTCGGCTAATATATGAGCGCATGAACCCCGAAATTGTTGACTCTCACCATATGTCTTCCGCACTCTTCTCATACTTATTACATCCTCTATCTATCCTATGGAGTCGCTAGCAGCTTTGAGTCTCGCAGCGAATATTGTTCAATTTGTTCACTTCGGCGCGACATTGCTATCTGAAACCTCTGAGAGATATCATGCTACGGCTGGTGCCCTGATTGGCAATGAAGAGCTCGGCACGCTGGTTAGTAATGTGAAGGAGCTGAGTGTAGGACTGGATACTTCTCTCGCCAAGTTGGGCTCACCTCATTTGGAGTTCCAGCTCCGGAAGATGTCCAAAGAGTGTGCAAAAGTTTCACAGGACCTGATCACAGTGCTCGATGATTTGAGAGTGAAAGGACAGCACAGACGGTGGGAAAGTCTCAAGCAGGCCGCAAAGAGCCTTCGATACGAGAGGAAGATTGAGTATCTGAAGAACAAGTTAGATGATCTGCAGAATGGCCTAGTGCTTTGCCTTATGGTAATGATGAAGTGAGTTATTGGCCTGCGAATCTGTTGAGGTTCAAATTCGCTAACCTATATGCACAGAGACCAGCACTCAAACATTTTCACGAGCCTTCAAGAGCTATACCAGCAGCATGAGGCTATGAAGATCAGCGGTGCGGACAAACTACAAAAATTGAGGGAAGACTTGATCATGATGCTCCAAGACGCCGAATCAAACGCAACTAAAGGATCAGCACAGATATCAGGGTACATCAAAGATGGATTCACTGAGCTGGTAGATGAGAACAAGCGAGCAGCTGCCACCCAATCCATTCTCAAGAGCCTAAGATACGACCAAATGACAACACGACAGGGCAACATCGAAGAAGCTCACAAGCGTACCTTTGACTGGATATTCCAAAACGCTGCTGACGGTCAGCGCCGGGCACCAAGCTTCCTCAAATGGCTATCTACAGGAGACGGTATCTACTGGATAGCTGGGCGAGCGGGATCCGGAAAGTCGACACTCATGAAATATCTTTTTCAACACCCAGATACCAAGTCAAACCTCGAGTACTGGTCTAAGTCCAAGTCATTGGTTATAGCTAGCCACTTCTTTTGGGTAGCTGGAAGCCAGATGCAAAAATCACAAGAGGGGCTTCTGTGTTCGTTACTACATGACATATTCACACGATGCCCAAAATTAATTCCTGGGTTAGCCCCCTTGCGCTGGACGGTGGCTCATTCTGGAACGCAAAGTCGCGAGCCGTGGACTCGGACGGAGCTGTTAGAGACTTTCGAGCGTCTTAAGAAGCAGGACGATATGCCGGTGAAGTTTTGCTTCTTCGTGGACGGCCTCGATGAATACGGCGGCGATCATGTGGAAATTCTGAAGATACTTGAACAGTTTACTACATCTCCAGATATGAAAATTTGCGTATCCAGTAGGCCATGGAACGTTTTTGAGAAAGCTCTTGGCGCGAATGGCGATGCAAAACTTCACCTGGAACACTTAACAAGAGATGATATTCGTCTATATGTCCAAGACAATTTGACGCAAGATGAACGCTTTGAAGCGCTGGAGGAGGAGGACGGCGAAACTTCGAAAATGCTCCTCATCAGAGAGATTGTAGAACTCGCACATGGAGTCTTCCTCTGGGTCGTTTTAGTTGTGCGCGATCTCTTACGCGGGTTATCCAACGACGATACAGTTAGCATCCTCAAGAAGAGGTTGTACTCACTCCCCCCAACACTTGAAATGTATTTCAAGTCTATGCTGGACAATATAGACCCGGTTTATCGTGAGCAAATGGCGCAGATCATGTTCCTGGCTCTAGAAACATACACCAACAGGCCTCTCAGATTGTTGGCGCTTTCTTTTCTCGACCAACACGGCACTGACTACGCAATTAAACTCCCAATTAAAGAAAACTATTCGGAACTGAGTACAATCTGTTCCAGAACTCGAACAAGGGTAAAAGCGCGGTGTTCTGATTTACTCGAGGTCACATACCAATACTTCGTACCGCAGGTGCACTTTCTTCACAGGACTGTGAGAGATTTTCTACTAACTCAAGATATCCAGCAGTATCTTTTTGAACAACTTTGCTCACCTTTCGACACAACAGAGTACTTCTGTAACTCAACTCTCGCGCAAATGAAAATTATAGATCCCAATGAGGACCCACAGGAGCTAAATCCCATAAAAGAAATGATGCTCGACTTCATCATTGACGCTACATCGCTGTATAGATCGAGTAACACTTCTGTAATAGCTCTGCTAGATGAAGCTGAGCGTGTGGTGGAGAATCTTTGTGGTCGAATGTCTCGTTCAAATATGCAAAATGTGTCTGATTATCTAGTAACTCCAGTACTTGGATCGCCAGGCGTGTGGATTCTCCAATGCGCGATGCAGCAAAATCTTCACGCATACGTGGAGAAGCGCTTGAGTGAGCAACCCAAAATGGCCAATGGCCACGGTCATTTTTTCCCTTTAGAAGCGTTAGTCCTTGATTTCTTAAACCAAGGAACGCTTGAACATCCACCAGACTTGCGAATGATGAAATTGCTACTGAGTTATGGAGCGTCGCCGAATCGATATATTGCGTCCAGAGATGCCACATTTTGGTCTTTCTATCTTGGTTTTCTACTCCCAGACGAAAACTCAAACTCCTGGAAGGATACCAAGGATCATTGGCTCAAGCTTACAGAGCTTTTATTACGTGCCGGAGCAGATCCCTATTTCGTCGTGTCTGACATATGGGGAGTTTTCGAGTATCTAGAGCAATTCGCCTTCAGTTCCCAAGATGTGGAAAGACTGCGTTCTGTTTCATTGCCTGCGGAGAAAGATCCGATTGTGAGACAGCTCTCGAAGTGGATCTGGGCTGGACTATGGTGCTGCACTGGGCAGGACAGGAGGAAAGGAAGACGAAAAGTGTCAGAACATACCCCATTGTTGTCCTAATTTCCTAGATCGATTTTGGCATGCATGGAAAGGCATCCTCGACAAGGCAAAACTTTCTATAGAGCCTTTTAATGGCCATACATTCTACGGGTGTGGAAATGTCGCACGAGTGCATACACCTGGCTTTGTCTCACCCTTCTTCCCCCCGAAAAAAGTCGAGTAGATATTAATCAGCCCTCCGACCAACAGTTACGACCATATATTCAATATATAATTGGGTTTTGTCTCCTTGGTACGATACAACCTCACCATCTCACTCACCGACCAAAACAAGGGAAGCAACAAACCAAATCCACACACACCCAACCCCTCACATTCCCCTAAACCAAAAACACGTCAAACTTTGCATATACACACCCATTACCGCAACAACCCGCATCAAAATATATACACATTAAAAAAAAGCCTCCCATCGTTGAAAGTCCCACTAGGAAAAATTAAGGTGACCGAAAACCAATGATGAGCTTTCACTACGAAACCTCGCGAGCACTAAGTCGCACCATAAGAGGCACCTTATTCCACAGCACAAACACCCTCTGGCGATCCCAATCAGACAAGTTTTTATCAACGAGCTCGACGTCAAAGTGCCAGAGGAAGCGGGCGAGGATGGTGCGGATTTCAGACCACGCCATGTTCTATTGCAAAAAAGGAAGCACGGAGCTTTGGGTTAGCTCATACGGTGAAATATTGCGACGTACTTTGTATTCGGAAGGAGAAAGAGATGGGAAATGTGCAGACTAGTAGAGAAGAGTATATGGAATATGGAAGAGACGTACCTGACCAATACAATTCCTCGGCCCGACAGAGAATGGCTGTAAGACTGACCTTCGATCGTCTTCGTAGTCTTTATCGCCCAGGAAGCGTTCGGGCTTGTACATGCCGGCGTTTTTGAAGTTTCTTTCTAGGCGATTCGCGGGGTACTGCGGGATGTTTACTATGGTTTCGGGCGGTATGTACTTCCCGCACACCCTCGCCCCTTCCCCACCCTTCTCGGTACATCTGGGCAGAAACGCGGGCACGGGCGGATACAACCTAAACGTCTCCAAAATGACAGCGTTCAAGATTGGCAGACGGGAAGCTGTGGACGTGAACGTGATGTCGGCGTCAGAAGCGAAAGTGCTGCGGATCTCGTGTGTGAGTTTTTCGAGCCAGGAGGGGTTGCGGAGGAGGTGGAAGAGGGCGCCGCTGAGGAGGGTTGCTGAAGTTTCGCTACCAGCGATGATGAGGATGGCGCTGTTGCGGTCCATTTCCGCGCGCGACATACCTTTTGAAGGGGTAGTGCTTTGGGTGAGGATGTAGCTCATAAAGTCCTTGCGGTCGGTTTCCTTGTCGATTCGTTCTTGGGTTTTTTCTTCGGCGAAGCGGCGGTGGTTGTGCCGGAGACGTTCTACCTGGGGGAAGAATTTCAAGAGCATCATCACGGGTATCCCGATGGCTGGGTACGCTCGTAGAACTTTGATGTAACGCACGATTCTGATCCCGGCGAAGATGTTTGCAATCCACTCGTTGTACCCTCCTTTATCGAGCGCGTGGAATGACTCCCCGAAACACAAGTCACCGAGGATGTCAAACGTTGCAAAGTTGAAATGCGCGTTGATGTCTACGAGTTCGTGTTGATTGACTTTTTCGTGGAGTTTGGAGATGAAGAGGGAGATGTAGCCTTGGATGATGTGTTCTTGGCTGCGCAGAGCTTGGTCGGAGAAGGCGTGGTTCAGGAGGCGCCGCATTCTTGTATGGTCGGTGTCATTTGATGCTGTAAGGGGATTGTCTGTCAATACCTTCATACCTCTAATGTTTACAATGGGTGGTAGTACGTACAGATGATTGTAGCGATTCCATTTGCGCCCGCAAAATAAAAGTCGTATTCCTTAGGGATGGGGGTCTTGCTGCCGTATCCATATATGTCTATCACGTAAATCAAATGGTCAGTCTATATTCTCTATTCCAACTGAACAATGTTGCCCATGTACATCCTCCCATCCTCGGTCCTCAAATATCAATCACCATTACTCACCACGCCACGCATCCGGATCAGTCACAGATATCATATTTGGCGCCACGCGCACGAAATCGCCATACTTCTCATGCAGCGCGAGCCACTTATAAACGATATCCCCTTGATACACATTCCAATTGTGCGGGACTTCGAACGCAGCACGCAGCTTTGGACCGGGAAATCTAGCTAGCGGATGGAAATAGACATTGTAGATGACACGATAAACGGTGTGGACGAGACTCTGTTACCGTTCACGTCATTAGCGACTTTTTTGCCGTTTGTTCGGTTTGATATAGGGCGACTTACTGCTACAGCACACGTAAACAGTACGTTTGAAATGCTAACGTCAGGCAGGACTCCCATTTCCGACCCCTTTGCAAAAAATCTGGGAAGATTGAGGAAGTGTATGGATTTAGGTGCGATAATCTGCAGAATACCACCGCTCCACCTTCTCGATGAACGTCCACGAGAGGGAGATCTACATATATACTAATAAATTAAATAGCGGGGCCAAACGGGGTTCTGAACGGCAACAGTGTTTACCGACGGGCTCGAAGCGAATCAGCATCGTAGTGTTGTTTTCAACCATCACTGGTTGCATGATGGCCAAAGCAGTGAAACGCGAGGTCGGAGTCGCATTCGGAAAGTGCGCATATAGTGCGGAGAAACGTACGACGGTGCGCATTTTGATAAATGTCGGCGAATCAGATCATGTTGCGTACGGCCTACGCGAGGATACGACGAACTACGGGGGTGTGTTCCTCGCGAAACTCTTTCGGGGAAACGAGCTCATGTATGATTTATTTTAAGGTTTGGTGACCGTCCATTTCGAGCAATTATTTATCAGGAGACTACGAATACATATCTTCGTTAATAGGTATACGTACTCTCGTGCCATGTGCTCGGAACAATTATGCGGATATCAATATTAACTTCACAAAATCCCATCCTCAAACTTCAAAAACGCAAAATAAAGCGAGGTGTCTATCGAGCAGTCAAATTGCAGGTCAGTGCGCATGTCGTTAACCATGATGATGTATCACGTAGTAGAAGAATACGCTGTGTTGCACAGACACAATCAACAGAGTCGAACAAACATCCGTTTGCTCAACTAACCCTCAAACCCTACCATACCAACTCGAAATCCCAAACCTGCACCTTCCTCGTGCCAAACGGACCCCCCTGCCTCACAAACACACTGAGCACATCACTCCGCTTCAACCTCTCCTCATCCACCAACGGTTCCCCCTCCGCATTCGCAATCGTATACAGCACCTTCCAATCCTGATAATTCCCCGCAGAGGAAGCACCATACAGCCCCACCGTACTCTTCGTTTTATCGGGCAAAATAGCAATCAAGCTATCACCCTTAGCTGCGAGTTTCCCACGGTAAGCAAGATACGGTACTGGACCGAGTCCGGGCGCGTCGATGGCTGTTTTGGTGAAGGTACCGGTTGGAGAGCGGAGGTAGTGGTAGAAGCGTGAGGTGCCGGAGGTTTTATCGCGCATGAGCGCGTGGAACCTGCCGGTCTCATCCACGGTTTGCGCTTCTTGGTTCATGATTTCCATGTTCTGGGAGATGTTGTAGACTTTGATGCCAGCAGTCGATGGGGTGATGGGTTTGGTGACGGAGGTCCCAGTTGTGGTCTTCCATGTGCGACCGTCGTCTTCAGAGATGGCGAAGTAGAAGTCATGGTTGGTGCTGGCATCTGGGGTTTCGCGTACGGTCCAGCTGGTGTAGAGTTTGCCGTTGGAGGAAGTGATACCGTTGATGTAGGCGTTGTTGTCTTGACCTTGGAGGTACTTGCCTGTCGCTGTCCATTGCCCGGATGTTCTGGAGTAGTGGTGGATGTAGGAATCGCCAGCTCCTGATTGCCCGATTCGGAATTCCATCAAGAGGTCGCCGTTTGCGAGGCGCTCGAATCGCGGGTAGGTTAAGGGCGTCCATGGCCCTGTCGAACCAGGTAGACTGTGCGTGACGGTCCCGCCAAATGCTGTCATGCTCCATTGAGAGGGAATCTCTTTTGCAATGCCCAATGTAGAAACTCGATAATTGAGAGGGACATCATGGTGATCGAAGCTTAGGTGTATCTTCCCGTCGCCACTGATTCCCATACTGATGGTGTTGTGTTCGTCGAGTGTCTGTTGCACATAGTCAGTGAATGCGAAGGATTGCCAGTCGCTCAAAGTCGGTGCAATGCGGCGTCGTCCCAGATTCACATAATGTTTGCCGTATCCCGAGGCCGTTTGGTAGAATGCTACATATTGGTAATCGCCGAAGGTTGTAAGGGCATTTTGCTGGAACGCAAGACCGTTCAAGTGCACTGAGCCTTCTACGTCATTGCTGATGTTGTAAGTTCTAATTTCAGCTATAGAAATTCCCTTCGCCAATGAGGCTAGGGTGGCTATAGCGAGTATAGAATTTAAGAAAAACACCATGGTGGATTCTCCATATACTTACACGAGACTAGACCAGACAACTTTATACGAATTTGCGCGCAGTTTTACCTTAGCTTTGCTCCGCATTTTAGTGTTCTTCCGATAGAGTTGATTTGCGGATAAATAGAGGTAATTCCGTTGTAGCCGTAACCCCCTCTCTGTAGTAGAGCCAGGGTGTAGAAATCCGGGGTAGGCCAAACCGAGTGGGTAGCGAATGCCAAGAACGACCATGTGGAAAGCATGTGGAAAGCATGTCGGATAGAAAAGAACAAAACTCATTACGTATCTTTTGATTATACCTGCACTGTTATGCCTAGTCTACTGTATTAATCGACCGTCGAACCATGATAACTCCATCCCGGGGGAATCTATTTGCTCCTTTTGTAGATCTTTTTGAGGAATGCTTCGAACACCGACTTCTTCAATCCATTGGATTCATCAACCTTGTCGATCTTCGCCTTCAAGTCGGCTACACGCTCCTCCTCCCATTGCTGATAGAACTCTTGCAACTTCAGTTCGTGGTACAATTCTTTGACCTTGGCTTCCTTTGCGGCGTCTTTCCGACCATAGTTCTCCTCGAGAACTTTGCGTTGCTCTGGGTTGACCTTCCTGAGTGCTTGGTTAATGAGCCATGAGCACTTGTTGTCCTGGATGTCAGTGCCAATCTTGCCGAGAACTTCGGGGTCAGCAAAGGCATCGAGATAATCATCCTGAGCCTGGAAATATTCGCCCATGGGAATCAAGATATCCAAACAGGTTTGCAGGTTTTCGGGTGTGGCAGCGCCGATGTAGTATAAAGCGAGTGCAACGGGGAGGTAGAAGGAGTAATATGCCGTTTTGAAGATGACGATGAAGGTGAACTTCTCCAGGCTGAAGTTGTCCAGGTCAACGTGGTCTTCGGGAGCGGTCAATAAGTCGCAGCATTGGCCAAGCTCCGTCTGGAAAGTTGTTTCATGGAAGAGCTCCACCATGTCAATGTAGTTGGCGTGCTGGCGGAAATGTTTTTTCAGCAAGACGTATATGGAGGCGTCCAGCATGAAGGAGTCGTTGATGGCAATCATGCCAACCTTGGGGGCAAGATACCAGCAAGGGTTTCCACGGCGGGTTTTGGAAGAGTCCATGATATCATCAGAGACAAGGAAGAAAGCTTGGAGAAGCTCAATCATCCAGCCTAGAAGAGCAGCTCGAAAGTATTCTTCCGAGGCGGGATCGAGGGTCTTGTCAAGCAAGATGGACGTAGTGTCCACAACTGACATTCCGCGGTTGCATTTTCCGCCAACAGTGTTGTAGTTGAGGGACTAGATTCCAGGTAAGTTATTTAGTTTTTGGTGGATTTTAAAAGGAAAGGAAAAGTGTGGTTTTTTGGGACGCCGTTATCATTTCCTTCAGAAAAGAATAAAATAAAGTAAGAAGATGTAGTACCTTGATGAACCAGTCCAAAGATTGTTGGGGCAGTCTGTATTGTTTGCAATGATCCGCGAGATCATCAACAATACGGGGCCAAACACTCTCGAATTCTTGGAGGGTAGTAGCGGAGACCATGGCGAATGGAAGTGACCGTGGTATTGATTAGCAAGGACAGTGAGTATGCTGAATTGAGAAAAAGGGTCTCAGAGACAATATCAATCCGCCAGGAGTCGAATCTGTGGCCGGCTAATAAAAAAGGGTGAGTAACAGCGGTGTCGGTGTCGGTGGGGGTAAACACGCTAGTCCACTTGCGGTAAGCTCGGCAACCCTCCCCTAAGAGGAAACTGCCGGCCATTTTATGCCCCGCAGCTTCCAGGCCCAACTCAGCAGCCAAGCAACACCTCACGCGTCGCGTCACCCTCACCTTGGTTACAATCAATCGTTTATCCACCGCGGCTGTACCGCACGATCCCTCCCATACACTCTACACCTTGACTCTCAACACTCAATGGGCTCCTTATCGCAGGCCGATGAGGCCCAGCTAAAGGCCCAATTACAGGACGCCGTTATTTCGTGTACAGAGCGCTGTTTATATCAGTCGGCCAAATGGTAAATTCCCCCACCAAAGTATACCGCATTGAAGTGTTTCGGTTTGCATCGTACTGACAGAGGGGATTTCTCACAGGGCTGCAGAGCTACTCAATTCGCTGCCGTCCGCGGATGATTCCAATGAGTCCCTCACTGACGTTGATTCACCCATGACCGATTCCTCTCCACCCCATACCCCAAATCCTATCCCTAGAGATGCGACCGAAATGCGCCTTGAAGCTCGAGAGACTCCTAGGTATCTGCTCGCCAAAACATACTTTGACTGTCGCGAATTCGATCGATGTGCCGCTATCTTCCTCCCAAGCAACCTTCCAAAAAGCTCCATATACACACAATCACCTCCGTCAGCCAAGTTAAAACAAAAAGGAAAGGCAAAGGCAGGGACACCCACAAAACCCACCGTTGCGGAAGATTCAGTGCAAGGGCTGAGCCAGAAGGCTTTGTTCCTAGCTCTCTACTCGAGGTACATAGCTGGAGAGAAGCGTATGAACGAGGACAGTAAGATGCTCCTGGGCCCGGAGGATGGAGGTGTTACTCCAAACCAAGAACTTCCCGGTATATGCGCAATACTCGAGGCCTGGTTCACTAATCTCCCTAAGAGTGGTAGGCAGTCTCAAGGTTGGCTAGAATATCTCTATGGAATCGTTTTGGCCAAGAGCAAGAACGAGAAATTGGCCATAGACTACCTAATTCAAAGTGTGCACCACTACACATATAACTGGGGCGCGTGGCAAGAGCTGATAGGCCTTTTGGGCACAGTTGAAGAGGTACTGCATACAACTCGCCGAATACCAGCATCTACTGACGCCTAATACAGCTGAATCAAGTAATCCCTCGATTGCCGCAGAACATCATGACCTTTATATTCCATGTCACCACCTCGCAAGAGCTTTACCAGTCAAGCGATCAAGTGCACAACTCGTTGTCCCAGATCCTTTCCATCTTCCCGACCTCGGCGTTTCTAAAAGCGCAGCGTGCGCTACTTCACTACCACACGAAGGATTTCGATGAAGCGGAGAGCATTTTCTCCGAGATCCTAATAAGCGAACCTCACCGTTTGGACAATCTCGATAACTACTCCAACATTCTCTACGTCATGAACTACAGAGCCAAACTAGCCTTCCTGGCACAACTTGCTTCCAATACGGACAAATTCCGCCCAGAAACCTGCTGTGTAATTGGCAATTATTTTTCACTCAAATCAGAGCATGAAAAGGCCGTCGTATACTTCCGGCGGGCACTCATCTTGGACCGAACGTTCCTCTCGGCTTGGACGTTGATGGGCCACGAGTTTGTCGAAATGAAAAACACTCACGCTGCCATCGACTCGTATCGACGTGCCGTGGACGTCAATCGCAAAGACTATCGTGCCTGGTATGGCCTAGGGCAGACATATGAAGTGCTCGAAATGCATTCGTATGCATTGTTTTACCATCAGCGTGCCGCAGCGCTTAGGCCCTACGACCCTAAACTTTGGATGGCTGTGGGTCAATGTTTCGGGAAAATCGGAAAAGTTACCAGTGGCATCCGGGCCTACAAACGTGCATTGGTGGCGGGGTCTTACTATGACGCCGGAGTCGGCTCGTCATTTGGCTCGGGAGATATGTCAGCGTTGGGTGGCGGTGTTCTCGACCCAGAGGTGCTATACCAAATCGCTTTACTTTACGAACGACTTCACGAGATGCAAGAATGTGCGGCATATATGGAGCTGGTGCTTGCCCAAGAAGAAGGACCCGAATATGACGAAGGAAACTCGGAAGCAGGGGGCGGTGTCGGTGTGACAGCTACCACTAGCAAGGCAAGACTATGGCTCGCCCGATGGGAGTACATGCGTGGGATGTATCAAAAGGCGATGGAACTGGCAAACGAATTGTGCCAAGATGGTGTCGAAGTTGAGGATGCAAAGGCACTCGTGCGAGACATTCGTGCAAGAATCGAGAGAGATAAGCACGAAGGACGCCCGTGAGACGTCAGCGAAGATTACTTTCGGGCATTTTGAAATACTGGAGCATTTGCAGGCGCACTAGGTATGATACCCCGGTTTTCACCCATTCAAAGCGGAGTCATCTCTGTAAGTTCATGACTCAATATATCACATCCATTGTACAAACCTGTTACCTGCTCGTTACTGGCGCGTGTGTATCTTTGTCAAACTCCTGTGACCGTCATGCTTGTGGCCTCTTCAGATGTATTCCAATCACGAAAGGAACTGCCCTATCCTCTACCGGTCGACACTAATAATCTTCGCCTGCTGAAGTCCAATACTAGCGGGCATTTGCAAAACGACTCAAACATTTTGAGGCAAAATCATCGAAGATATCATAAAACTTTTTCTTAATGGTACGATAAATACCTCCCCACCATCCGTCTATAAGATGCATACAGCTATGATTCATGAAAATAGGGCTTCCTTCTGTAGCTTGAATTCCTACATAAAAGGCCGCACAACAGCTCAGCTTACATACCAGGTCGCCAAGTGCCCATCACAGTTCATCGTACCCTCCGCCGTCACCTTACCACCATGCAAACCACCGAACCTGAGATTAACGTCGTCCTACACAAGAACTAATCAGCCACCAAAACTCACATCTCGAGAACGTAGAAATAAAAACACCAAACTTACAATGATATCAACAATATCCTGGTTGTGCATATAGAACTTGTAATCCAGCGGTTCCCCCTCACCCCTACCGACACTAAAGCTGCATCTCGATGAGCTCATTCTGTCAATGTAGCCAGCGGGCTGACCCGTGAAGTCGACGATCCAGTCCCCGGCGTCTGTGAGCGTGTTCCGGCAGGTTTCTTCGCATTGAGCTACTGACGGTGGGCTACTAGCGTTGGACGTACGGTCGGTCCAAGAGAGGGTGGTGCAGTGCCCTTGGATGGATTTGTCGCCCGTGCATTGGTTTACTGCGGTTGCTGAGTGGGGCAGGATGAGAGCGAGAAAAAGGAGGAAGAAGTACATCGTGGAGGTTGAGTTTGGGTTGCTTAAGTGCAAAGTAGTGCAGGTGTATCTCTCAAGATGGTGTTCTAAGCCAATGCTGTCACACTAAATTCCAGTGTCAACGAAGAAATCAGTAAAAATACAGACAAAGGAGGCAGATCATACTCCTCTTATATACCCATACAACACCACGAGTCTGTACAACCAACCGGTACATGTCTAATACCCAACCACGCCGGCTATGAACCTAGTAGACCTGGACCCCACCAATGCAATCCTTCGACCCCGAGAAATATGCACATGTACGGTGTCGAGCATTCACATCACACAATATATCATATCATGTCCCTGTACGCTGCACATCCTTCCCTTCCAATCAATCACTCATCCAGTAACACCTTACCTTACCAATGAGGAAACAGAACAAGACACGCACGTGGCCCGACCCATACGCCACAGGAACGCTTACGACTTTCAAGACCCTTGATTGATTGATTGATCACCAAACGAAACCACGCATATGCACATCAGAAAGAATACTGTTTTCTCTTTACAGCCCCGCTCGTCCTACCTTTGTTTCGATATACCCTTGGGATCTTACGTGATATACATATTGTTATGCATATATTTCTTGAACGGCACAGTCGCATGGGGCATGGCTATCAACGTGTGTACATATTGATGCAGAGCATAACGAAATGCACGGCGTTGAGTTAACGTCATACATACACACCACTCGGCGCTTTCCTTCGCCTTTCCTTCCCTAGGCAGTACTTATCGATATTAAATTGTTTGTCCCCGTTCCCCTCAAACCCGCATCAATCCTCAGACCTAAGCAAGAACCAAAACATCTCACCCACATACCTACCTACCCAGTAACACAACGTTCTCACCTCAGCACAGCTCCCCTCAGCTCTCTTCCGCACACAATAAAACCACGCGAATCAGGTTCCGCGATCGATGTTTGCAATATGCAAGGGGCGAGTTGTAAGTCTGCTGACTGGATAGGGCGAGCTTGAGGTGAGCTGTAAGAGGAAGGGGGCCCTTTTTTGAAAGGGGGGAATATTGTTCACGTGGGTGTTTGGTTTTTTGGAGTTTGGGGCCAATTGTAAGGAGGAGGGTGAGGGAGGTGTGTGATGAGGTGTGATGTTGCGTGTGATGGGGTTTGGGTTAGCGCGCCAATGAGAGAGCCTGAGGGGGGTTTGGGGGTTGGTTGGTTAGTAAGCTTGGGTTGCTGGATTGAGAATATGTAGTGGGTCGGATGGATAATCTTTGGGTGGGAGGGTAAAGTATGGATTGGGTTTTATTTGCTGGTATTGAGGGTTGTTTGGGCATGAGGAGGTGGGGATGGTGTTTTTGTGGGTATGTGGGGAGTTTGGATGCAGGTGATTGATGGTTTGGGTTGAGGGGCACGAGGGGGTAGGTCTGCATTATGAGTTATATGCATGTATGTATATGTAGGTATTGGTTGATGTAGATAATTAGTTTTGAAGGGGGTCTTTTTTAACTACAAACCTTAATGTGGTTTATACCTTTGTACCCCTCCCACGCACGGTTTACATTTGGTGAGAGGACATAAGATCGATCAATGTGCATAGTCCTTCACATCGATCTCGAATCCTACCCGAAGAGATAGTCGTACTCGGAGAAAAAATTATACAAGTGATGGTCACGAAATTCCTAGTCACACTAATGCTCATGCCTATGTTCACCACTCTCTCCATCCTCAAACCTCGGCCACTCCCCCCACCACGCATCGTCCCAAACATCCGCAAGCATCTCCTCTTTCTCCACTTCACCTCCTCCATCCTCCCTCACGATCTTCTCCCACACCACCATCTCCTCCGTACTTAAAAGGCATCCATCCAACAACCTCGTCAGACCCTCCACATCTAACCTCTCCCCAATAAACACCAACTCCTGCCTCCGATCCCCCCACTCCCCCTCAAAATCCGCCTTGATATTACGCATTGTTTCTTCGTCGGCATTCCAGTCTTCGTCTGGGACCTGGCAGAACCACGGCATTTCGGACCCGAGGGTTAGCATTGCGCCCGCAGTGCTCCAGGATCCCATTTGGAAGGGGCGCGTAGCGAGCCAGAAGATGCCTTTGCTGCGGTGGAGACCGCTGAAGAGTGGGGACGAGGATTTGTTGGCGAGGATGGTCGGGGCGGGGATTTGTGGGGGTTGTTCGGAGTCTGAGGAAGAGGAAGACGTAAGGTGGTCTGAGTTGGAGGTTGCGGCGCTTTCCGCGTCGCTCATATCTTCATCATCCTCGGATTCAACTTCGTCTTGTAGAAGGATGAAGTTCCCTTCCAATGCTTTGTAGAGCTTTGATGGGTCGAAAGGGCGGCGTGCGCGGTATACGAAACTGGCAATGCCGTATCTGAAAAACATCAACATTGCTTCCCATTGCCCTGTATGACAAGGAGTAAGAGAGGTAAATCGCAGAACTCACTCCAGCGTCTCCGGCCTAGGTGCGATCCTCTTTTTCCCCTGCACATCCACAACAGTCATCTCATGCAAACTCCTCAACCACCCAGGACTCGTCACCGCCTCCGCAAAATTAAACATCCCTGTTCCTAATACCTCCCTCACATCAACCTTGGAGTGCTTCGCTTCCACGATCTTGGCAACGGGGTTCAGTGCTTTTACATACGCGTGGACGCGGCCGAGCGTGTGCTTGTCGACGAGGTCGAGCTTGTTGATGACAATGACGTTTGCAAACTCGATTTGGTCGGCGAAGAGGTCGGAGATGGTGCGTTGATCTTCGTCGGGAACGGAATCCTTGCCAAAGCGGTCGATGAGAAATTCGGCTGTGGAGAATTCGGAGAAGAAGCGGAAGGCATCGACGAGTGTTACCATGGTGTCTAGGGTTGCTAAAGATTTGAGTCCTCCCAGCTTTGCACTTATAACTGTATCAGGTCTAGAATTTTGACGGGGGAAGAGGGTGTGTGCGTACACTTTCATGAAGGTTTCTTTTTCGTCAGTTTCCATACCCTCTGCGTCGATCATGGCTTCTGTTAACTCGGTCGTGAAGGTTTCGGCTACTTGCTGGGGCTCGCTGATTCCAGAGCTTTCGATGACTATGTGGTCGAATTTTTGGTCGCTCCAGGCTAAGCGTGCGAGCTCTACAAGGAGGTCACCTCGGAGGGTGCAGCATATGCATCCGTTCTGCATATTCACTACTTTTTCTTTCACCAAGATCTCCGTGGTTTCTCTGGTGCTAGAAATTTCTTTTCGGTGGAGAGTCTTGGGGCGCGATATAAGGTTAGCGTCGATGTTGATGGCGGCCATGTCGTTCACTATCACTGCGATGCGGAGGCCGTGGTCTGGTGACTGTAGGATATGTCGAAGTAGAGTCGTTTTCCCACTTCCCTGTTTTCTAGAGTGAGTATTCATGATACTTTTGAACGTTTTTATGGCATACCAGAAATCCAGAGAGCACTGTTACGGGTAGTGGTCTTTGGTTTTGCATGTTAGCTTCAGTTTCGTTTGCGGACACCTTTTCAGAGCTTTTTGAGGGCGCCATAATGTACTAAAGAGCAAACAATCTAATATAGGGGACAAGTGGTCCTGGGAAATTACGAGTACATATTGGTATTGGACAGGAACATGTTCATTTTGTATACTGACTTTTAGGGCCGGCGAGAACCAATATGAGCACCCCAATGGCGACGCCGCATCAGCAGAAAGTAACACATGCTGATTCGTCCACATTAATCAATGAAGGCCACTGATATACCTTTATGAGAAAGGTCATTAAGGACATTCAGGTACTCTTCTTTCAATGCTGATCGTGGATCGGGTGTTGTTTTTGTGGGAGTTTTCCTTTTTGGGAGGAGGGAGGGTCTCCCCTCCGAAACTAACTAATCCCCCCTTCCACACCATATAAAAGATCGGTTTTCTCATTATGTCGAGTGGAAAATAGAAGAACAATCTTAAACTACCGAGATGTATAAAGATGTGGGAAAGGAGTTGTAGAGATTGATATTCATCGGCAGATTAATGTAGTACAGATCGAGAGATCACCCACTTAGCTATTTTTCCAAGAAACATACCCACAATAATTAATCGCAAACGCTACGTCGACTTGACATGTCAGACATGCTAACAGACTTGGACTTCTATCTTGTAACACCAGAAAATATGCTCGATCCGCCACTTCGCCACCTAGGAATCTTTTCGACTTCTTAGGCGAATACATGCTCTTTGCAGACACCGCGTTGCTCCGCTCTATGTCCGCGTGAAAGCCTCGCGGCACCATAGCTAAGACCACCAAGCTTCACGGAAGAAGGTTCGAAAAAACGCCTCTTTCATGGCATGAACGCGATGTTCCTTTCATGTCGGGATATCTGCCTCTTCTCTGAGGTCATCACGGCACACGCGCACACATATCCGTCCAGAAATGACGGCGATTATACAGAATACAGGGTGACAGGTCATCGATAGCCTCATCTGAGTATCAAAAATGCATGGTCAAACCTGGACTGCAAGGGCGTAACATTGGTTTGAAGATTCACGTCACAGAAGATCGCTTGCACATGCCTGAAACCAGACGACAGCCCTACGGTTCCGCGCTGCTCCGCACTACTCCGCGCGAACGCCTTCGCGACCGCGCAAAATCTCGGTTGGCGATAACGTAGATGGATGCACCTTGTGATGAGAGGCATGGAGAAACGTGCCGCTCGCGATCCGCTCGGGGCGCAGTATTCTAAGCATTTGCCATGGATTGAGGAGGTTGCTGGGCACTTGTTTCATCACTGCAGTGCCAACCAGCCTGGAAATTCTTTAATATCCTGACTTTTTCGCATTAGACCAGGCATTCTTACACACTTCAATCGCATCACTTTCTATTTCATATATTTTTAAAGTCACAACCTGGTTGTTGTGATACTCCATCAATCATTCCTACCTAGACATCTCTACCTACTTTGGCGCGCGCGTCTCCATATTCACACTACATACTTTCTTCTACAAATCCTCTTTACCTTTTTTGGACTTTTCACAAACCGCCAACATGCTCACCAACCGAAGAAGTACTATGATGATCCCCCAAGGGCAAGTTCCGACTTTCAACACAAATCCTGTACCCGAAAGCGAACCGCATTGCCGTACCAGCTCTGTCCTCACCGCGACCACCGATAACCTTCCCGGACACCGTGTTATCAAAGTCATTGGCACTGTTCATGGCCTCACCACATGCGCGCGCAAAGATACCAAAACTTTCCTCAAGTCTGTCGGAACCGGAAGCGAAGCAAAGAGTTTGACACACATGCTCTATACGGCACGTGACCAGGCGATTGAGCGCATGGTCAAGGACTGCATAAGTCGCGGAGGAAACGCGATTGTTGGCATGGGCTTCGGCGAGAGCGAAATCTTAGGGTTCGCACAAATCAGCGTGTACGGAACCGCCGTGTATGTTGAGAGGGAAGGCAAACACGACGAGCGATACTCGATGAAATGACTAGCCGACCCATTCAGAGACGAAGCATGAAATAGGTGCTCGAGCCATCTCGACGTCCGTACAACATGGAAACAGCAGCAATAACGGCGTTTATTAGGCGTTATCATTGGGAAAACGAGCAGCGAGGGAACCCCGAAAAATGAACAGCAAAAATCGTTCAAAGGAAGTCAATTTCTTCCAGCTGGTGTGGCTCTTCGCTTTGCCGATTACATATGAATTTTGAGATACCCGAAGAGTAAACCAGCAGTGCGTAATGCGGAAAATCTTTTCAAAATCCAACTGTGGTGGAGACAGTTTTCGTAATTTAGTTCTTGTTTTATTCTATTTTTAATTCAACAATATACACGTTGTGTTGAAGATCACGTTGACGCGTCGCTCCTTCTTTGTTCCGGCGAAGCTTGACAGATGACGGCTGGGAAGCTTCGCGTTTCAGTCGGTTAGACTTACAGGTCATCTTCTTACATCAATTGAGATTTCACACTTGAGCATGACCATTGGCACCTGCCACATCTGCACCTCAATCTGACACTTTGCCGGTAATTTCTTGTTGAATTGATAGATAATGTAACCAACGAAAATGATGCTCTGAGGCGCGTCAAGAGCACTTAGAACCCTGATAATCGAAACGAGGGGCAGTAAGCAAGGCCTCCAATGAATACATCTCGCGCCTCGTCTCCCTTCATAACAACCGTCTAGCTAGCTGAAGCTTGAGAATACCCTGTAGATCGCGTATACCATGAGCGGCTCTGATGAAGGTGGAAGAGACCGTTCTTCTGCCGCCGGAGAGGTACTGTTTGCGAAGACCTGTCAGACCTGCTTCTCTTTGAAGATACGATGCGATCGCAAGCAGAGAGCCGACAAATGCGACCGGTATGTCCTGAATAAGATATGCAATCCCTGTGAGCTGACAATAAACGATTAGTTGCGCACGTTTAGGGAAACAATGCACCCTCCGTCCTGCTCGCCGCCGCGATAACTCCGCGAAACGTGACTCGTATGACGCCTCACCGCTGATGACAGGCCCTGTACTGAAGAAGGATATAGGCGTATACAAGCTTTGGAGGCACAAGTCCAAGGCCTTCTCCGTCTGCAGGATCCCGCTCATAATGCCCAACAACCTCTCCCCACCGTCGGCGAAGTCCCCGCGATCTCGAAAACGTCCGTGCCTGTACCATCATCAGATCCCAGTGATGCTGCCGAGGAAGATGTCATCGATGAAGGGCTTCTCACAATGGAACGAGCTGATATCTTGATCGAGATGTACAAGACAGATATGATGCCTCATTTCCCGTTCGTCATTATACCGCCGCAAGACACTGCGCAAACATTGAGGCACAAATCAATGCTGTTCCTGGCGATACTCGTGGTGGCTAGTTTCCATGACTTGACAATGCAGGAGAAACTGGGAGAAAGATTCAAGCAAATGTTAGTGGACAAGGTGCTGTACGGTGGAGACGCATGCTTGGAGTTGGAATATCTGCAGGGACTAATGGTCTTGGTTGCTTGGAATCATTATCATGGACAGACGAAATTCTGCACGCAATACCTTCAGATGGCCATTTCTATTGCCGTAGACATGCGGCTTGATCGCAAACCGCTCCATCGTAAAAACCCACACCATAATGACAAACGCGATCCGTTGCGCAAAGGCAGTCCGGGGACGCAAACTTGGGGTATGTTCTTCCAGGTACAAAGTAGTATCAAAACACAACGTCGTGTAACGTTTTGAGATATTCATCACTCATTGTATTACCCCTGGTTGAGTTAAGCTGACTTTGTATCTGCGAATTTAGGTCCAGGTGAACAGCGTGCAGCAGCGGGTCTGTTCTATCTTGCTTCTTCGTAGGTACTACATGCTTCTATCTGCAGGCCACGTTATACTCACTGCACTAGAGTATCGAAGCTCTTGGATAAACTGAACGTCTTTCCGTGCAGCCGTACAATTGAAGAAGGATGTTTGGCACTAGGGCGTACAGGGGAATATCGCACTGACAAAGATCTCTATCATATCATACGATTGCAGAGAATCATTGAGGGTATCGAGAAGATATCTAGAGAGTCCAATACCGACGCCGAAGCACACGAGGCGTATCTACGCGTCCGCTCAGAACTCGAAGAATTTCGGATATACCTGGATCATGACTTTACCGACAACCGTACGTTGCGTCCTTTTGCACATCAAACATTATACTGAATTTTTCCAGAGTGCCTTATCATGCAATTTCATATCGCCAAGATATTTCTCTACCAGGTGGCTTTCTTTGAGAGAAACTTACAACAATCTCCACTGCTGAATCTATCCATGCTCAATGAGGGCCTTGAATCCGCCAAATCGTTCCTCGATATTTATCTTTGGCTTCCACCAAAAGCCGAAATGACCCTCACAAACACAGAATGGGTACAACTCTCCTTTGGTGTCACACAGGCCGCAAAGTTCGCAATCGTGTCCAAATCGCCCAACGTCGAAATGCAAACTCGAGAACTACGGAAAAATCTCAATATTGAGCATTTGTTCCGGCACCTCAGATTAAGAATTGGCGCGTTGATAGGGAGAGGAGGCACAGGAGATGCCGAAAAGGACATCTTCAGTTATTACGACACCCGATTGAAGAAAATCCAGTTGTGGTACGAGCAAATGAATAGAGCAACACAACATCAGAGCTCCGCCTCGCCCCCATCCTCTAGCCTCTACCCATCGTCAGGTACAACGCCTTCTCCTCACCGACAACCTTCATACGCATCATCTGTTGCAGCAGTTTCGCCTCAGCCATCTTCAGAAATCCCTCTCGCACCACCCTACACTCACCCGCAAATACCCTCTTATCCTACTAGCGACCAATTACAAGCACAATCAACAAACTTCAATATGATGCCTATGGGTACAACATATACGTCGTACGATTCCGGGTCGGCGCTTTCGTTCCCGGATTTTATGAATGCACCAGGGTGGGATGAGCTATTTAGTGTACCGATGGGTGATCTCAGCTGGACTGATGGTAGTCCGCCTGGTGACCCCGGATGGGGAGGGCAATATGACTCTACCTCGAACTATTGATTAGTATGGAAAAAGAGGAAGCACATCAAACCCTAAACTGAGCAACTACATTGTATCAATGGATTTCTAAATGGAGTACTCTAGTCTACTTCTATGGCGTTCAATCAAGGCAGCCTCCTTCTATACACATGTTCGAAACCATCTCGTCATGCTTTAAACTCAGTATCAATCACTTCCACCCACCACGTTCCTTCATTCTCCAAATACCTTCTCTCCATCAAACCACGTCTGCTTGACTTCAGCGCGAAGCAAATCTTCTGCTTCAAAAGACATATCAACTACGACAAAATCCGCCTGTTTCCCTACCTCCAAGCTTCCCAACCTATCTTCGGCGAAACATGAATAAGCTGCTCCCTGCGTCGCGGCAGTAACCGCTTCCACAATACCCAGTTTGAAGTTTTCGTTTACAGGGAGGTCTCCCCCATCTGGCTGCCTTGCGCTCTTCCGCGTCGTTGCTACATAAAGATTGGGGAGCGGCATGTGTGGTGCAGTGGGAGTGTCCGAGCCAATTGCGAGAGTCGCGCCATGCTCAGCGAATTCACGGTAGGCGAAAGCGCGCTTAACACGCTCTGGACCGAGGAGTTTTGGCCAAGCGCGTAGTATGGAAGGATCGGAGTGGACTGGCTGTACAGAAGCTGTGATGCCCAACTTGGCCAACCTCGCGGCATCTGCTGGCGCAGTGAGTTCGAGATGCTCAATGCGATGCCGTTGACCCGGTTTGCCGTATTTCTCAAGGACATTGATGGCGTTGTGCACTGCTTGATCGCCGATGGCGTGGATCGCACATTGCAGACCTCCTTCGATGGCCCTTTGGACTACGGGGTTCAGCATTTTTGGTGTCCATATCGGGTCTGGTGACGCCACATTGGTAGTGTAAGGCTCTTTCAACGCGGCTGTACAGGCGTCTATAACTCCATCGGAAATAATCTTTATCCCTAGAATGCGGAGATCCGGACTGTCTGAGCTGTTGTATTGACGGGAGAGTTCAATGGCGCGATCAACTTGTTTCAAACAGTCTTCTTCCCCATCACCAGGCACTATACACCAATGAGCGCCGACCCGCATCGGTATCTTGCCATTAGAAGCCTCACGGAGAGCTAATATCGCTCCCCAAGCATTCTCATCCATTGCCATATCTATACAGGCCGTTGTCCCAGCTTTGTGGTACGCCGCGATTGCCGCCCTGAAAGCGCCCATCTTCTCTTCAGTAGAGAGCGCCTTGGCGAGATAAGGCCAAACCAAGAGTAACACACAAGCTTCACTCAACAGCCCCGAAGCCCTACCTTCAGAATCCCGTTCAATAGTACCTCCCGTTGGATCTTCTTTCAACTCGTGAACCCCTAATTCCTGCAGCGCGGCACTGTTGCACCAACATGAATGCAGATCTTTCGAATCAATATAAATAGGCCTCGGATCCAAATCATCGATATCCTTCGCTTTGGCTTCCCCATCCGTCATGCTCTGCATCCACCCTCGACACAAAATCCTCTCTTTCCCCGGGTTCTCCTTTGCGTACTGGGAAATGCGCGACCGGATTTCTTGGAGATTTTCGCATCCATCGAGTTCGACTTTGGCCAGTGATTGACCGAGCATTATGAAGTGCATGTGCGCATCGATGAAGCTGGGGAGAACATAGTGGCCTTGTAAGTCTTGTCGGGGGACATCTTTATATGCTTCCAACTCTTTTGCATCGGTAGGCCCGATATAAGTGATTTTGCCGTCTTGAATTACCATGCATTCGTTGGCAGATGATTGTGGAGCATCGCCTTTGAAGAAACGACCGTTTGTGAAGATTTTCGTGGGTTGGGAATTTGACATTTTTCTGTTGTTTCTGTTTTTATTTAATATTTTTCAAGATTGATTTGTTGTAACCTCAATGAAAGGGGGCGTGTAGTGCGTGAACATGAGGGAGATGCGCCTATCTACGAGTGAGGGGTTATCAGATCTACCTAACATGGTCAAGAAATGCCGAACTCGGAGGCTCTCGCACCCGTTAGTCTAGTCTACGAAGCCTTCGGTTCCCGAGAGTTATCGACAATCTTAGAAGGCTTGTTGCCTCGTTTTACGATTAAGCTTGGTTTCTGTTGCGTTTACAATATACTTCACGTGAGGGTGAGCATTGGGGCGTAGTTTCAAATTTGTCACAGTAAGCATGGACTGATAATTTTTCAGGTCTTCCTACGATCAGTCACCTGCCGATGACACTCCTAGGTAGACACCATGTCACGCATGAAGCTGTTGCTAGGTTACTAAAAGTGTACAGATTTTTCAGGTATTCTACGATAACATTTTTTATGGATTGTTAGGAGGGGTTCTACTCTGCGAGAACCAGTCTTAACAAAATGAATAAATAAGGCCCGACGCCTTACACGGCAAAATTCCACCAAAAACAATGTAGACTATAATATGACTGGACGTTCCAGGTGACCATTCAGCTGCGAACCATATCATGACGTCGCTACAAACACCTCACCCTCTATATCGATTTGCCGTCCAAAAGCAGTAACTCAAGGCTCACCATATCTTTGAAGCTTGATGCCATTGGTGAAAAGCCACAAATACCAACTGACACACACGTCACACGACAAATAAAAATCGACAGTTTTGCCAAGGTGGTTTCGTATTCTTTCAAGGCGATTCAACATAGATAAGTGATGGAGCCTCTCATTTGTAGGTTGGGATCAATGTGTGATGGGATCTGACTACGCCGAAGCCACACTGGAACATTTACTCTGCCACTCCCTCCAATGGCAAGTACCCGTCTACCTAGGAAGATAGAAGGCGTATTGTTGCTCATCTGACCATATGAGTTATTATAAAAGGTGATGAGCAGAAACTAAGTCCTTCTTGACTTGACTTGTTTCAAGAACGCACCTTTTAATCTGAATCTTGCAAAGAGATCTATTGAATCATGGCGTCCGCGTCTCTATTCGGTATCGCATATCATAGTCTTATATTAGGCGTGGTAGCTCTACTCACTTTGTACAAGTTATCGCGACTCGGCCGTCGTGAGAAGTACTTGCCACCTGGTCCACCGACCCTTCCCATCTTAGGAAATGCTCATCAGATACCTCTGAAAGGCTTCCCTCGAAAGTAATTTAATCCAATCTAACATCTTTCCATAAACCTGCGAATTTTCCTCCAGGGGATCAAAACGTTCACTGACACTGACCTGCTATGTAGAATCAAACAATGGAGTGATCAATACGGCACCGTTTTCTCCCTCAAGATTGGGAAAAGCACTATGATTGTTTTGAACGACCGCGAGGCCATCCATGAGCTGATCGATAAGAGGAGTAGAGATTTCAGCGACCGTGGCTTCGATCGTCACATCTTGAACGCGTTCAGCAACACAGGCATGTCATTTAAGCATGCTACGCCCGAATGGAGGAGTCAGAGGAAGATAGCAGCACGGATGATGACGGGAAGTATTTTGGACGGTGATATGAGAAGGATTAGAGATGCAGAGTAAGATATGTTGCATTGTTCCTATGTGTACTTTCGAAGTGTTTTGTTCGAATGAGCTGAGGTTTAGTGTTTAGAGTCACCTCTCTTATGTACGACCTCCTTGTTGACCCCGTGAATTTCGACGGCCATATCAGGAGGTCCATCGCATCATCCGCTACTATAGTGGTTTGGGGTCACAGAGCGAAGACTCCGGCTGACTTTTGGGCAACTGTAAGTACGCACAAAGCCACTGGAGGCCTCAAACACTGAACTCATCACAGTGTGCGAACAAAGGGGAGAAAATCGTAAGTACACCCCTTGCTCCCTCACTATCAACCCCGCACACGTAGTATATGTGAGGTTGACAGAACCACTACGCAGATCAATGACACCGTGGCGCCTGGGTCATACATCCCAACAGATCTTTTCCCTATCCTAGATCTCATTCCGTACTCCTGGAACCCCGCCACCAAAACAGCCAGGAAATCGCAGGCCGCGCTCAAAACGCTCTGGCAGGATGCTAGACGCATCATCGATGGCCGTCGGGCTTCAGGCGACAAACGCGATTCCATCATCGACCGCGTTCTAGACGAAAACATCCAACCAGACGTCCCCATGAGCAAAGATGAAATCAGCTGCATGTGCGGCTTGCTCAATATCGGCGCGTCTTCTACCACGACGGATTCACTGCGTACCAGCGTGCTCTTCCTGGCGAAGTATCCCGAGTTCCAGGATATAGCGCAGGAGGAACTTGATCGGATTTGTGGAGATTCTAGGGCTCCGGTCTGGGAGGATTTCGACAACTTGCCGTATATCAACTGCATCCTCAAAGAGGCACTCCGGATTCGTCCTGTGTAAGTCTTCTTCTCAATCCTTTCCCCACCACCCACTCCTCCACCCCCCCTCAACAAAAAAAGGGAGAGCACCAACCAAACCCCCTTGCTAACCACCCCGCAACCATCCAGCCTACCCCTCGGCGCCCCCCACCGCGCAGCTCGAGATACATGGTACAAAGGCATGCTAATCCCCGCCCAATCCGTCATCATGATCCCCTCCGCACCCCTCCACAACGACTCGACATACTACCCCAACCCAACCGTATACAACCCCTCGCGGTTCCTCCAGCACCCCAAACTCGCGACACATTACGCCAACAGCGCCGACTACGCCGGCCGCGATCACTATGCGTACGGTGCCGGGCGCCGGATCTGCGTTGGGATCCCGCTCGCGGAGCGCATACAGTGGTGTTTTCTGGCGAATATGCTTTGGGGGTTTCGGATTGAGCGGGCGGTGGGTGAGGATGGGGAGGAGATGGAGCTGGATGAGATGGCGTTTAAGGAAGGGTTCACGCAGGAGCCGTTGCCGTTTACGGTGCGGTTTGTCCCGAGGGGGGAGAGGAGGGCGGAGGTTGTGAGGAAGGGGTTTGAGGGGGTTAAGGGGTTTCTTCAGAAGTGGGAGTGAGGTGGTGATATAGTCTTCTTTGTGATAAATTTGGTTATGGTCTTATAATTCGACAGATTCGTAGTTCATGTCATCTCCCGTTACCTCCTACAAGCCGAAAAGTATAACTTGAGTTGGCGATATCGAATCTATTCACACATATTCAGGGCGAACTGGATCACTCCTTGCCTCCCACCTTCTACTATTTAACTAGACGAGAAGAACTCCAAGGTTAATCTTCGAATAGTAAATCGGAAGTGAAACAAATCGATGACCGGCAAACGAAAAATTAAGGGTTTTATTTTAACGAGTGTATAGTTGAGAGGCACTTTAAAAGGAATATCTGATGAGTGGTAGCTGGTTTCACACTTGTAGGTAGTTAATCTAGGTAGGGAGGAATGTGCGTGTCTGTGCAATCCATTTCCAGCAGGTACTGGAGGATAACTGTAGTGGTTGATACAGGAGTGGGGCGATTACCAGAAAGTGAGTAGGAGAATGATGAAACGTTATGGCACTTTTTTTTGATTTTTGGATGTTATCAGTCGAATAGTAGCACATATCCGTGAGTAAACGCCTCGTCACGCACGAAGCGTAAATAATACCACGTGTATACTCGCGTATACTCATTTGAACCTCACCTTCTATATCACCAACCCCCCAAACCCCAGGATACCGCGCCATTTCATCCTTACACATTCTTCCTCCTCGGCTGCTCCTCTCCAGCCATCAAACGATGCCCCTCCTTACCCTTCGCAGTCCCCAAATCCGGCTTCTTGCCCTTAACCCCCAACGGCGGGAAATCAAATGGCTCACTCTTTCCCCCTTCCAACCCCTTCCAAACGCCCATATCCTGCCAATTCGTCCACAGCTGCGCGCCAACCCACGGCTGTACATTCCATCCCACCTCCAGCCTCACGTTCGTCCTGTTCTGCATTTTGCCTGTGATGTCGGTGATTTGGTACTTGGGGCGCTGGTTGGTGATTTTGATTACGCCGCGGGGGTAGGGGGAAGTCTCTTCGCCGGGTTTGAGCTTTTTGGAAGGCTTTTTCTTGGGCGTTGGGTGGATATAATGGTTTTGGTTCCAAGGGGCGGCGGCGCCGGGGAGAATGGCGTCCCAGATTATGGCTTCCGAGTCGGGTTCGCCGCGTTTGGAGGAGGGGTAGACGGCTTTGACGTAGAGGAAGACTTGCTTGGTGTTCCAGTTGAAGAGGCTGCTGAGGTCTGTGAGAGAGTGAAATGTTAGCTGGATAGACCCCTCTGCGCGTGAACGACGTACGCATATGTCGATAGAATGTCTATCATGCGCAAGTCGCAAGGATTATGGGGACATACCGGCATCCAGATCGAATTTGATGTGAGCATACTCCTCCTTCTTGTAGCTGTAGTAGTGCGGCCTGCCTTTCACCACTTGCACATTGCTCAATGAAATGCTGCTCGAGGGGTTCTGGGGTTGTATGAAAGATGACAGGGCGATCACTGCCGCGACGGAGAAGGCAACCGTAGTAAAGAATCCGAACACATTTTGTATGCGCACTAGTACCGAGTGCATTTTGGCGCCAGACGCTTCCTGTTTCCCGGAAGAAATTGAGGGAAGAAGGAAAGCGGGTGGGATTACGGGGACGAGGAAGTATGGGGAACTTGCTAACACGTTTACTAGACCTTGAGCTTGGACCACACTGGTTCAGCCCTATGGTTTGAGGACGGCGGCGGGCGAACGCGCTTACAGCATACGGTGTTCGGAGGACCACCACATCAAATTTAAATGGTGAGAAAAGTGGTCATAGACATAAATAATTATTTGTTCACCGAGGATCAAGGATCAACATTACAATTATCTCGTGATGCCTATGCTGCCACAACATTCGATAAGCGGGCCATGTCCAACGTACATGTATGTACTTCAAAGAACCATATGTACATTCCATTCTCTTGCTGAATTCGCCTGGACATTCATCCTCCAACTAAATCGTTCACACTCATTGAGCTGGTGTAGCTGCTGGACCGCCACCTCTCGGTCCCCCACGAGGTCCAAATCCTCCACGACCGCGTCCGCGCCCACGCCCCCGACCACGACCACCTCGCGAAGGGTCCAAGCTAGCTGGTGGCGGTACAGTGTTGTAGCTTTGAGGTCTAAAATTTGGGTTGTTTTGAACAACCCCTTCAGTGGGATCACTCATATCGGTCACCGTGAAACCGCCACGGTTGGCTCCGCCACGTCCACGTGGGGCAAATCCGGCATTGCCGCGAGTTGCATTCTGATTGTGCACACCATTGGTTTGACCGCGGGGTGCAAAGCCACCACGTCCACCACGAGGTTGGCCGTTATGAATGGGTGCTTGTTGCTGTGTAGGAGCAGTACCATTCTGTGCGTGTGTGCTCCCACGGGGTGCCGGGCCTGCACCTCGCCCGCCACGAGAAACTCCATTGGCGTTTCCACCACCCAAAGCTCCGCGGAATGATCCGCGTAGGGGAGGAGGCGCACCGGCGTCAACAAATTGAGGGCCTCCAGGAGGGCCGCGAATGGTCAAAGGTTGTGATGTCTGCTGGGGACGCTTCGCAGCCGCTGCCGAGGAATAAGAAACCAGTTGTTTGTCGGTCAGATTAAGCACCGCTGTTGCTGGAACAGTGGAGCCTCTGAACGGCGAGCAACGGTCACCGAGGGAGGTTCCGCTCATAAACGTAGCGTCGAAGACAATGTCCAATAGCAAAGCACGAGCCGTACGTGTCTTGCCAATGACAGTCCCTAGTGAACCAATGGGTACTCTACCTGAATCCTGGACATAGACAATGCGATCACCAATTGTAAACGTCTGGTTACCCAAGCGCTGTTCTGCGTCAGAAGGCTTCAGCAACGCAACGCGAGGCACCTTTCCGATCTTCTGAGGCGCCGTCTCTTGGGTCAATGCATAGTTTGCGTCCGCAGCCTGCTCAATCATCTTGACAGCATCAGAATCAAGCTGTTCGGCATCCAAGGGCACCTTTTCAAAACTCTTCGTCTGTAAATCTTTCAGCCAAGCACCGATCTCTTTGATCTTTTCTTTGGCAACCCCGGGGGGGAAGAAATCCGTATCCTCCCAACCATCGCCAGTGGGGTTTTTAATAATCGCAGCGATGAACTCCGGGAACTTGATCATGTACTGGGCCAGTAAGTCGATTGCTTTCTGGCTGTATTCCCACCCATTTTGCGATTTTCTGGAATACCCAAGAACCTTTTGCTTCTTCGCTTCAAACTTGAGGTTGAGTCCCAGATTCAATTTCAATCCACTGGAATTCACATTGAAAGAAGCAGTCAATTTTGACAATGCCAAAGGTGGCATGCGAAGTTGACGGGCAACAACAAAAGAAGGGTAGTAGGGGGTAGCGCGTTCAGCTTGTCGCGTAACGTCACGCCCGAATTCAACCTCTGGTTTCTTCAATTTAGCTACCATAATGGTCGCTCGGTTGTCGGCGTGACTCAAGACCTGTAATGGTCTACCATAGGCGTAGTCTCCAAGGTAGAAAGCTCGCGAGCCTTGGGGAAATTCTTCTTCGATAGGCAAAGCTTCTTTCTCCAAGAAGCGCGGATCGGGACTGATAACATCGTCAACAATCGTTTGAGATGCATATTCGACTTGAAGACCCTCGATAATACCATAGTCTTTGACCATGGCTCCCTCATCGGTCTTGTTAAGACCTCTGAGCATTTCAACATGGACAAGCGACTCGACATCCCCGATGACCATCCCAAGACGTTTGCTGTACACATTTTCGATGCGGTCAGCGGTTTTCTTCCAGTTGCTGATCTCTTGAGGGCCATGGGGGATAGCGATAGGAACGGCAGGTCCACTATCGGGCAATACGTAATCGAATAGCTCGTCTGAGACCTTGACAACTTTGGCTTCCTGTAAGAACGGATACCCAACGTGAACGGCTTTCCCGAGTTTTTGCTGGGCATGAGCTATTCCTGTTCGAGCTTCTGTATCCAACAGTGTTACCACCATACTCTCGTTTCGACTGTCCTGATTGAAGACATTAACCCCATGGAAATTCAGCTTTCCATGGAACGGGAGTACTTTCAGAGTTGGAAACCCAGCCAGAGAAGAAGCACCAAGCTTAACACCGTCCATCAAGCCTACATAGACCTCCAGTCCCTCCATAGTGGGAAGTTCGAAAATATTTTCGATGCAGTGGCAGTGTGGCAAATCAGGGAAAATTCCAGGCAGAGACGACGGATAAACAAAATCCAAGTCCTTGGAATAAGTAAATTTGAGAGAAACCCCAAAAGAGTTGCGAGCCTTTTCGTCTTCGGTAAGTAAATGCTCCTTCGTTGCCATTGCTGAGAGGAGTCGATCCTCCTGGATGAAGGGAATCTTCACAACAGCTTCCCATTCCATCTTCTTTCCATTCATATCCAGCTTGAAATCTCTCGGGTAAAAATCGATGATAGGAGAATCCTCGCTCGTCATCAGAGGATGGTATGCCTGGGGTACAATGCTTTTGCTTCGATCTGGGAGTACACCCATCAACTGCTGAAAAGGTTTGAACGGCTGACCCAGCTTGAAATCAATATTGGCCTTCAAACCCTTCTTGACGTCGGAGATCATTGGGGAATAATGATATCCATAGTACCACGGCCATGAGGCGACTCCGCGGTAATAATAATAAAGGACCCATTGCAGACCTTGAACGTAGTTCTCAGTCAATTTCCTGAGCTCCTCCTCGTTATCTCGGCCCCATTCGAACTTGCTCTTGTAGTAGTCGTCTTTCCAAGCATTGAACTTTTCTTCATATTTCTTGTCCATGGCGCTCTGAGCCTCCTCGGCGGATATGTCGACAATCTTGGCGTTGTCGTACTTTTGAATGACCCGTGCGATTGCTTTTTTGGCCTCCTCGTCGTCAACATCTTCTTCTTCCTCTTCATCGTCTTCGGCCACTTCCACAAGCTTGGGTGGGAAAGCTAGCTGAAGATGACGATTACCTTCATCATCCTGAACAGTCTTCCACTGCAAATGTAGACTGTCGGCCAAGTCTTGGACGAATTTACGATCTTCCGCTTTGAGGCTAACCGGCAGGTCGTAGGGGGATTGGTTCTTGGTGTCCAGGTACGTGCCAACCCAGCTCTTGATCTTGGAGAACAAGTCTTTCTGGTTCGTAGACATGACGATCTGTCCCCGTTTCTTAGTCCGTTCCATTACATCTTCCTTTTCCAATCGCTTTCCCTTGAACCAAGCGGCGTCTGCGTTCTCCGACTCAAAGTGTCGGTACTCGACATGCGACAGCTCGTCCAGGAGAAGGGCCAGCCTCTCCATGTTGATAACGCCTCCCTCATTAATGTAGCCCTTAGCTTTGGGCAACACCGTCTTGTAAACGTTGAACATGAGCGCTAGAGCGCCTTCGTTGATGTGCAAGTGGGGTAAATTGGGTAGAAAATCATTGCCGACAAAGAAAGCCATAAGAATGAAATCGTCAATAACGCGCTCCATATCAAAGTCAAATCCCAGAGCTCCGGGCTCTTCTAGCTCTTGAAACTCCAGCTCAAGATATTCGCGTACTATGCAAAGATGCATGAGATAGAAATTCTGATGTTCGAGCTCCTTCGATTTCGCCTTGCTCTGTCGGCCAAAAGTCACCTCTTCACGTAGGAGAGAGAAGTGTGGGTCATGGCTGAGTAGACCCAACATGATCAAGTCCGCATCCAGGCCGTACAAACAGTGACGACGATTGGGATCGTAGTCGGGCTGCGCCTTTGCTTGGCGAATATACTCCATAACTTTGTGTTCGCCCTCACCCGGGACTTCATGGCCGGACAGGACGATTTCCACGCCCTGCCAGTCCAAATCCTCGGAAACCTTCTTGTTGATGAAATACTTCAGTTGCTGTGTCAGCTTTGCCATGAACTCTGTGCCCGGAGTGATGCAGTTACTATCGAACGGATCCTCCTTGGGCATCTCGATACCTTCGCGAATGGCCTTTTCACGGGCCTTCTCGTTGTCGAGGGCGGTTCTGAAGCGTCGCGCACGCTGCTGATTCATCTTGGCACGAGGGGCGACACCATCGATGGCCATGAAGAAAAGCTGTTTGGGCTTGATCTTCCCGAATAAATGTTCGATGTAATTGAAAATGGCAATAAACATCTTGTCTTCAGTCATACGGGCGGTCGGACCGTCGGAATCATTGTGAGTGCAATTATGAATGATGCCATTCATGTCAAGCTATGGATGGAGCGTTGTTAACGGTGAAACGGGCAAGTATGACTGGACGGAAACCTACATAAAGACAGTCGAATTCGGGGATGCGGTTCTCGGCGATAAGTTGCGAGATGGCCGGGTACCGCTCCGACATCCACCTGAAAAACTTGGGAACACCCATGATGGCAATTTAACAATGGGTATTTAGTAAAGTGTGCTTTGGCGCAGAGGATGGGGCACAATAGCAGACGGCGAGAAAGGTCTAGGTAGCGCTGTGCTCGAAGAAAAGAGAAGCAGGAAAGGGAGGGTAGAGAGGTGAGAGAAGCGCACACGGCGCTGTCGTTTGCGGACAACAAAAAAGGGTGGGGTGAGGTTCGCGACGCGGAGGTCTTCGAAGCGTTGTCGTCGTGGCGGCGAGCTGTTACTTGAGGCGATGCATGCCAAGCCTAACCAAATCACGTGACGGGGAAAGAAGCAGATACCCAGGTACCTATGTACATCATCGATAGGCACATCCAATGTTGACATAATCAATGATGCCTCAATGTTGGAGTAACTGATTGAATGACTATTCGACCTTTACACTGGATTACAGATACTGGTAATTGGGAGAAAATATAATAGTAAAGACAGCAACAGACCGATTACGTCCAAGTTGAAATCAATTGCTGGCAGCTCGAGGTAAAGGCAGGTGCCGTTAGCGCGTCAGGCAGTGGTGGCTAGACGGACAGCTTCCCTGGGTCGCGTCGCGCCTGCAGCTCCACTTGAATTGTCGACATACCATAAATCCCACCACGCCTCTTCTCACCTCCGCCTCCCTCTCTACCTGTGCTCCTGCTATCAACCACTGCCAGCATCTAGCAGAAATGGCTGACGAAACTATGAACAGTACGTTGCATACTGCCCAAACAATCACAATCAAAAATTGCTGACCGCGAACAGATGGGCCCGATGCCGTGCCTGACGAGGAGCAGATCGTAGAGAACAAGCTCATCAATGAAGAGTACAAGATATGGAAAAAGAACAGCGTATTTCTCTATGATATTCTCTACGCTCGCGCCCTCGAATGGCCAACCCTTACCACTCAGTGGCTACCCGACAAGAAGCATATTGAGGGTACCAACCTGAGCCTCCATCGCGCTATCCTCGGAACCCACACATCAAACCAGGCCCAGAACTACCTCCAGATTGCCCATGTCGAAATTCCTGACCTGCGCACGCCCGATCTGTCCGAACTCAACGAGCGCGGCGAAGTTGGCGGTCATGGCCATGCTCGCCAACCCTTCGAGTACAAGATTGCCCAGAGGATTAACCACCCCGGCGAGGTGAACAAGGCTCGTTACCAGCCTCAGAACCCTGAAATCATTGCCTCTTCTTGTGCAAATGGCGAGATCCTCATCTTTGACAGGACGAAACACCCCATGCAGCCCAAAGATAATTCCATCAAGTATGAGGCTAAACTGAAAGGCCACGAGGGCGAGGGGTTCGGACTGGCCTGGAATCCCGGGGAGGAGGGTCATCTTGTCACGGGTAACGAGGATAAGACTGTCCGAACTTGGGATCTTAGAGGAGGCTTCTCGACAGACAGCAAAGAGATTAAACCTACAGCCACATACACGATCCACGCTGCAACGGTAAATGACGTGCAGTACCATCCTAATCTGAAATTTCTCATCGGTAGTGTGTCCGACGATCTTACTTATCAAAGCATCGACACCCGAAGCAACAAGAGTATAATGCGCAAAGAGGCGCACTCCGACCAGGTCAATTGCCTTGCATTTCACCCAGACCCAAGTATGGAAACTATGTTTGCTACAGGCTCATCAGACAAGACCGTCGCGCTGTGGGATCTCCGCAATCTCGACAGACCCCTGCACACGTTACAAGGCCACAATGAAGGCGTCATGGGACTGCAATGGCATCCACAAGACCCCTCAATACTAGCAAGCTCCAGCAATGACCGCCGTATCCGTTTCTGGGATCTGAGCAAAATAGGAGAGGAGCAAACTCCAGACGAAGCCGAAGAGGGCCCACCCGAGCTGTCCGTTCTCACCCTTTCCCACTTTTGTTTCTTCTGCTAACCTCTTTTTAGTATTTTCATGCACGGCGGCTTCACCAACCGAATCTGCGACTTCGACTTCAACAAGAACGATCCTTGGGTCATGATGGGCGCCGCCGAAGACAACCAATTGCAAATTTTCCGACCCGCCCGCAAGCTCGTAGAGCCATTGCCGGAAAACACAAATCACGGAGAGGTCTCGGACTGAGTTCTTACTCTCTTGAGACTTCTGCTGATTTTTATCCGTGCTTGCAGGGCAAAGAGCCTGTCCCCAACAACATCGACATGCCGCGTTCGCCAACTACGACTTCAGCAGCTCATAGCCCTTCTGCCCCGGAACCCGTACCCGAAACCGAACCTAAACGCCCCTGTTCTGCTCCTACTCCTGTCCCTGCTCCTTCGCCTTCCCCACCAAAGCCTTCTGTCCAGCATGAAAAACAGCCTGTTGAACCTCCTCCTCCCGTCGCTTCACCCGAAATACCTACACCGTCCGAGGAGCCCCCGGCTGAATCCTCGTCGCCCAAACCTAATAGACCTAAGCACAAACGAAACCGATCTTCGCGAAGTATCATCCCCGAGGCCCCGTGGCATCTCAACACGAGAGAGAAAGTCGAGCGAATCACGTCCCCTCCTCCCGACTACCCTCAATCATAATCGGTGGTTTGTTTCTTATCTCGGTGTGCGAATTAGTTTCCTTGTTTTGTCTGTTTTGCATTTGACCGTCGGCGTATGGCACGGGTGAGCCATTAAAAGTATGTGTGTGCGGCGTTTATTTCTATCTTTCAGGAAGGGGAATGGTATCAAGTGTGGATGTCTTATAAGTGGGTGGTGGGTGGCCTTGTTTTTTTCCTTGCGTGCAAGCGTAAGCGTATGTATGTGAATTCATGATAACCACCTCTTCCTTCCTTGGTCCAAGTATACTGTACATATATGACACTTTCTACCGGGTATAAAGTAGTATCCAGACACCTTGTGGCGTGGCGTTTTGAGACGCTGACGATGGAGTGTAGCTGCTACCTAGTTGAATCAAGCTACATTATATGTACATTTTCGTACCCTCGAATTGTGGGGGGGATGCGGATGAGAAAGAATATTTGTCTATGAATAACACATACAGGTAAGTGACATACATGCGAACTGACAAACCAACACCTACACACATACACATGAGCGAACTGAAAAGATCCTTTCTCTCTCTGTCTACCGTTTTCCGTCCCGGTGGCACTTATTTTTTTCCCTTGTCCACCTCAGTTTAATCATACACAACACAGACACATATATATACATATACAAATCAAGGCACCAAACACCCTACAACACCTTATCAAGAACCTCCCTAACCCTCTCCACCGCCAACCTCGCCTCTCTCCTCTCTCTCACACCCTCTTCTCCACTTACCTCATCCACCCCCTTATTCCCCCTCGCACTCACAATCGCCCTAACATCGCCCTCGACCCCCTTCAACACCTGCCGCCCCTCCTCTCGTACCTTCATCTGCCACGCCTCCCTCGCATCCTCCCACACGCGCTGCATGCGGCGCAGACTGATGGTGAGGCCGAGCCCCGCGACGGCGGCGGCTTCGACGACGGAAAAGGATGGCATGGATAGGTAGAGGAGGGCTGCGAGGGCGGAGGAGGTGCCGGTTGTGGAGAGGGTGGTGACGAGGAGGCGCTGGGCGAGGGATTGGAGGGGCGCGAGGGTCGCGGTGGCGAGGGTGGTGCGGGTTGTGGAGATTAGGGAGGGGAAGGGGACGGCGAGTTTGAGTTCTGTGGTGAGGGATGTGGGTTCTGTTGCGGTGGTGTTCAGAGTGGGGTTGATTGGTGGCGGTGATGTTTGGTCTTCAGAGGGGATGGTTTCTTCGACGGCGGCGGGTGTTTGCGGTGTTATGTCTTCTGCGTACCCGGCCTGTGACATTCGGCCCGCGAGGTAGATGGCGTCTTTTTCCGTCTTGACGAGCCACCTCCGTTGCAGCATCTCCTCGAGCACCATGCCCACGTCGTCGACTCTCCACCAGAGTTTCCACCACGCCAGACGCTTCCAGCTCTTACTGCGGAACCCTTCGTCGAGACTGTCTCTCAATTCCTCGTGTCCTTTCGCTGCCCATTTTTCCAGGTACCCTATCATCTCTGCATTTACTTGTTCTTGTGCGGTGGTAGTGGGTGATGTGAGGGAAGCCACATGCTGAGCTTCTGCGCGAGCAACGCTTGCCTCTGTCTCGTCCAAAAGAGAGGTAATGAGAAGGCGATGGGCGGGCTTAACGGAAGACGAAGGGGTCGTTTCCACATTACGAACCAGCCAATTCGAGATATGGGGGAGGTTGCTAGCGAACCACTTGCGTTCGTATACGAGAGAGTTTTGAACAGAAGCACGAATACAATCTAACGCTTCTGTGCCTACACCAACGTTGACGGGCGCTGATACGGCGTCCTCACTGAGCTCAACCTCTTTAGAAGGCGGTGGAAGATCGACGGCGACTTTCACCAAATCACTGGGTTCCTCTCCACCGCTTGCTGTGAACCGTCCGAACGCGATCGCACTGTCGAGTCCTTCGCCCACGACGAGCGTTTTGTGTACTGGCCACGGCACCGGGACTCCGCTTTCCGAAGGGGTCTGCAATTTCGGCACCAAGATCGCTTCTTCCGGTTTTTCTGCGGTAGGTGCGATGTTTCTTGGGACGTCGACATTCAGCGTCGATACAAGAATCTCTATGTTGTGTTTGCCCAGTACTCTCGACGGCACGGAGATGGTCCTGTAGAGCGGATTCGGAGGATGTACATCGTCCTGATCGCCGAACCTAGATTTAAAAACAGATTAGCAAATGCACATATCCAGCGCGACGCAATCCCCATACCGTATCAACACAGGAGTTTCATTTCCATCTGAACTGCGGTCCAACTCTTTTTCCCATTCTTCCTCTTTCCCTAGCGGATCTGCAAGGAGCAACCTCGCCAATCGCTGCGCACCAACCTGGCTGTTCAATCCTAAAACTACCAGAACTGTCAGTACCAATTTGTACAGCATTACGAAGCAAGGTGAGTCCTACCAGCAACCCTGGTAACGGCCGCATCACCCTCAACCTCCAACCCTCTCAACGCCAATTGCAACCGACTAAGATTGTGAAACTGCTCCGCATCTTCCCCAAGCTTCTGTAGCGCCTCGTGTAGCTCTTTGTTCCTCGCGGGGACGTTGGGGCGGTAATTGATGGCAGTGGGGGAAAGGTGCGTGGATGCGGAGCGGACGCGGAGGCTCGACGGGAGACGTAGTTTGGAGAGGTTGCGAGGCCGTATGGCGCGGGCCGAGGGCTCAATTGCGATTCTTCTGCACGAAAAGGCACATCGCGGCGCGAGGCTTACCCATGGAGGCATCGGGCTTGGAGATAATTTGCTGCGGTGGAATGGGGTTGCGATGAGGTCAACTTCAAGCTTCGGCCGGCTCAATGTCGGCGGATTGCTCCGAAGTCTATTTCCATCGTACCTTGCACTACTCAACCAAGTACACAGCTGGTGTCAATATAGCTCATACTACGCCACAGACAACGCTTCGAGGATCTTTTCTCCGAGATTACAGTCATCTTAGGAGTGAGTAGAATACTAGGAAAGTATTTGTATACAACAATTTTTCTATGTTCTATAGTTTTGCACTACTCAAGAGTCTTATTGATAAAGATGCAAGAAGTTGCAAGAAGTAGTATAATATGGCTGTGAGAGCACCTTTAGTATTATTTTGAGTGCAGAATGTATTAACATCCGCGTATTACAACAAGAAACTCTAGATGTTGAACCCCGGATACAAAATCGTTTTGTTATTGAGACACTAGGTGGAGTAGCATATTAGGACCCTGACCATGTACTGTAACCACCCTAGTTGTATGTAACTAACTTTGTATCTGCGATATAGGCGTGGTATTTGCTTTTGGTAGCTTATAGGCGTAGTACAAAAGCAAATACATGGTTACATATGTATATAAGCATGCATCGCGGTTGTTCACAGGTGCAGTGTCTCTGGGCAGCTTCCTCATTGGGCAAATGCGCTGCCAAGCTCATGGTAAGGTAATATCCCCTCCAGCTCGATGCCCGTTTTCTCAGCCCTACAATTCACGACCAGCACCCACAGCACGCGACGACACTCACAGCACCATTTCGTTTGCACAGCAGCTGTATGCGATCGACTATTGCCCAGTCTCACCTTAATCGCGCGTAGGGAGCCTCGGCCTTCGTTTCGCCCCTCGCCGCCACCGCAGGGTTCTTGGTCCCCTCCCCACCGTCCGCCCCTCGCTCTCGCTGCCTGCTCTCCACCCTCAAACGCTCCTCCCACGCCACACTACCATTAATTCCACGCAGAATCCGCCCAAGATGGAAAACAACCAGCAGAGCGCTTTCGACCAGTCGAAATACCTTGACAATGCAATTCGCGCTGTCAAGGAGAAGAAGCCCCTCCCCGAGATCGACTTCACCTTACACACTATGGAAGATGGCAACCAAGTGAGCACTCTCGAGCGTGTCTGCAAGGGTAGGTAGCCATGTTTCCGTTTCGTGCCGCATATCAGAGAGCCATTGTGCCAGACTTTGGCGTCCAAAATCTCTCGGGGCAGTCCCAGCTAACCAGCCGTGACCGCTAGACGTCCAGGCACCTGCCTTCCAACCACCCACCCAAGAACAATTTTTGTCGCCGCAAGACTCCGAGAAGCCCAACCTCCAGTTCCTGAAGCAACACTTCTATCGTGAAGGCCGTTTGACTGAAGAACAAGCGCTATGGATTCTTAAGAAAGGCACAGAAGTCCTGAAGTCGGAGCCCAACTTGTTGGAAATGGATGCGCCCATAACCGTGTGCGGTGATGTTCATGGACAGTACTACGATCTCATGAAGCTGTTCGAAGTTGGTGGCGACCCCGCGGAGACGCGCTATCTGTTCTTGGGAGACTACGTGGATCGTGGATACTTCAGCATCGAGGTCAGCACCCCATGCCAGCTCTGATGATGACATGCTGACTTTCATAGTGCGTTCTGTACTTGTGGTCGCTCAAGATTTGGTATCCCAACACTTTGTGGCTACTCCGTGGCAATCACGAGTGTCGGCATTTGACGGATTACTTCACCTTCAAGCTCGAATGCAAGCACAAATATTCAGAAGCTGTGTACGAGGCATGCATGGAGTCATTCTGTGCTCTACCGCTGGCCGCTGTCATGAACAAGCAGTTCTTGTGTATACATGGTGGATTGAGCCCTGAGCTCCATACCTTGGAAGATTTGAAGAGCGTACGTCACATTCGCTGCTCGTACGGTGGCGACAGCTAATGAGAGGCAGATTGATCGATTCCGAGAACCCCCCACTCATGGTTTGATGTGCGATATACTGTGGGCTGATCCCCTGGAGGAGTTTGGGCAAGAGAAAACCAATGATTTCTTCGTTCACAATCACGTCCGTGGTTGCTCGTACTTCTTCTCGTACCCGGCGGCATGTGCGTTTCTCGAAAAGAACAACCTGCTTTCCATCATTCGAGCACACGAGGCACAAGATGCTGGCTACCGCATGTACCGCAAGACACGAACCACTGGTTTCCCTAGTGTCATGACCATATTCAGTGCGCCCAACTACCTTGATGTGTATAACAACAAGGCCGCGGTTCTGAAGTACGAGAACAACGTCATGAACATTCGGCAATTCAGTGAGTGATGCGTCATCTACCCACCTCCTTCTTTGCTGACTAGATGCAGACTGTACTCCTCACCCTTACTGGCTGCCTAACTTCATGGATGTGTTCACCTGGTCACTGCCTTTCGTTGGTGAAAAGAGTAAGTTTCAAAAGTGTCTACCCATGTTTGATCTGCGTCTGACTCGAACAGTCACGGACATGCTCATTGCTATCTTGAACACGTGCTCCAAGGAAGAACTTGAGGAGGAGACACCTAGCTCTTTGGCTTCTGGACCAGCATCACCACCATTGCAGAATATGGACCCGGAATCCACCGAGTTCAAACGACGTGCAATCAAGAACAAGATTTTGGCTATTGGCAGGCTTTCTCGCGTCTTCCAAGTGTTGCGTGAAGAGTCTGAGCGGGTTACTGAACTGAAGACTGCATCCGGCGGTCGACTTCCCGCTGGTACTCTTATGCTTGGTGCTGAAGGTATCAAGCAAGCCATCCACAGCTTTGAAGATGCTAGGAAGGTCGACTTGCAGAACGAGCGGCTGCCACCGAGCCACGATGAAGTACGAAAGTCTCATGAAGCAAACCGAGAGCAGGCTCTGGAGAAAGCTAGCAAAGAGGCTGAGAACGATGCAGGCCTTGCTACCGTGGCCCGGAGAATTAGCATGTAAGTGGCCTCACAGTGTCTAAATGAAAGCTTTTGAGCACTAACAGTGGACAGGTCTTCGGGATCCGGACGTAGCAAGAAAGGCTAGTGATTGCGGGTAACTTTTGCCGTGGCACAAATTTGAGGAAACACCGGTACCCAACTATCCCCCCTTGTGGCCTTTGTGCACAATTGCCAGCACCGCAATCATCTATGTATGGACACCGCAGCAAGGTGTTTACAGCAGGCCGATGGGGTAGACGGGATAGTTAGAACCACCTATATGATGAAAGGGGACTGGGGACTGCTGCTGTTTTTTATTTTTATTATCTTGTTCGGCTGCTTTTTAGCGAATTGAATAGGCCCCCGAACAGTTGAACCCGTTGGAATGGATTGATCACACACGCGCGTATAAATCTCTGCTTTTGTGATGTTCTCCACTCTGTGTGATTGATGCGTGTGACGTACATTCATCACCGATTTTGGCTGGGCCAACGTACCCTCTATAGTATACGCAGTTGATAGTTACTCCAAACTTTTGATTTGTAACAGCTAGCAATCCTAGGGTGCTCCAGACCCTATACTGTGTTTGGTGTACCTCACGTGTAACCAACGGGAAATTCACTCCGAGACGGGATGGCACCAGCTTGCCAGCTGAACGAAAAAAAAAGTTGCCGTAAGACAAGCGGGGGGCTACGGTACTTGGTCCGTCCGTTTGCGTTACGTTACCCACGATCCACCCACCCACCTGGGTATCCGTCTAGTCATCATTCAAAAGGTACATCACATCATCACAGTAGTACAGCAGTCACTCACTGCATACACCCACAAGAACCACACAATTGCAAAATGATAGTTCATAAATAAGTTTGTTTCACAGATCCATTTTTGATATTTTTCCACGTACGTCATCAAGGAACGTACGTACACGTCCCATCTATGTATGGAGGAGAAGAGGGAGCAAGAAGAAAGTTTGTAACCTTCGCAAGCGAAGGAGACACAAACCAAAACGAAAAACCACAAGGCTTCAAAAACCCGGCATGGCTGACCAAAAAGTCGCAGTCAGTCATGTGAAAAGAAGAAGAGAAAAAAAGAGGAAGAAGAAGAGAAGTATGCAAAAATCAACAGTCAACATGATGTAAAAAAAAAAGGTCCCATTCCCCGTCTCCATCCATCATGACCCAAAAGGATGGGGTATCACATCGTATTCCCAAAAGAAGAAGCCCAAAAGGTAAAAGGAAAAATCGAAACTCCCGGATAATGCTTAGGTGAGCGAACAAAACCACTCGGTCAGATGATGATGAGTGCAAGTGTTTTATTTTTACCACAGGCCGAAGTCAAAGAGGGAGCGGCGAGAGATCTGGCCGTTGGAGCACTTGACGCCAGCAGCGAGAGCCTGAGCAACGGCGAATCCGCGGTCGCAGATACCGAAGGATGAGGTGCCGATGCAGACAACACCGCCATCGTTGGTGCAAGGAGTGGCGCCAGCGGGGGCAGGGGCAGAGGCTCCGCCAGTGCTTCCACCAGTGCTGCCGCCGGTAGAGCCTCCAGTTGAGCCTCCAGTAGAGCCGCCAGTAGAGCCACCGGTGGTGCCAGTGGGCTGGGGATCAGCAGGAGCAGGGGCAGCAGAGCTGGCGCCAGGTGCCAAGACAGGTCCGCTACCGGTGGGCTTGGGAGCAACAGAGGTCTTCACGGTGGTAGCAGGCTTGTCATCACCGCCAGAAGCGCCGCCAGTGGGAGCAGCAGGAGCGCCGAGCTTTCCAGCACCAGCACCGAGCTTGGTTTGGGTACCACATCCAGATCCCTCGAGCTTGAGACCAGGCTTAGCGGCAGGAGCAGTGGCGACAGCCTTGCCAGGGTTGGGGTAGAGGACGTCCTGGCCAACACCGAGGGCGCACTGAGTGTTGGGAAGGTTGACAACGAACATATCGGGGAGACTACCGAGAACCTTGGCGGCGTCACCCGATCCACTGCCGGTAATGTCCAGGGGTGCACAGTTCATGTAGAATTCGCGGTTACCGAGCTTATTGTTCCAGGACCAGGCAAAGGTGTACTTGCCGGTAGGAAGATCTTCGGGAAGCTTAACCTTGAAAGGCGCGTTGCTCTGGTCATTGGCATCTCCGGACAAGTTGCCGTCAGAGGGACCACCAGGGCAGCCACCGATCTGAGAGAAGAGGACCTTCCATTGGGTGTCCTTGGTAGGCTTGGTGTCGGTGGTGATGGAGAATTGGCAGCTGCCACCACCGTGGGTAGCACCACCAATGATCTTGACGTCCATGGAGTCACCAGCGTTGTACTTATTCATGGTGGTGATGGCGTACTTGCCGGAGGGCTGCTTGCAAGGGAAGTCGGCAGGCTCCAGAGGGGACTGTTTGGTCGCGCTGTTCTCCCACTCAAAAGGAACGGGAGATCCGATGATCATGTGGGCGGAGGTGGAGGCGACGAGGGCCAAGAGAGCGGAAGCTTGAAGGTACATCATGTTGATTGCTGAAAAGAGAGTGGTTGTTTTTTGGGTGCTAAGTCCGGCTGAGCGTTTGAGAGTGAGAAGTCGTGAGAGGTTTTGAGATCTTGGTGATCAAAAAGAGTGTTGGTTGGAAGAGAGAGTGGATAGTCTGCCGCAGGCAAAGACTGAAAAAGAATGAATGAAGAGTGAGAATGGAAATTGAAGCTTGTGGTGTTGCGTGAGGAAAGAAACATTCAGCGAGGGCGAAGGCGGGCCCTTAAATATCCATCTCATTTCAGGGGAGGAGGGGAGCACAATGCTCCACACAATGGCTAAACAGTGCCTGGCGGACTGGGTCTGGAGAAACAGGCAGGCCATAGACAAGCGTTTGTGACAGGCGCAGGGACCGTGAGCGCACACGATGCCGGACTACGCAGTCTACAGGGCACGAGTAGTCTTTTTTTGCGACCACCCATGGCGTGGGAGTGAAGTTCGGCTGGCAGCCTGCAGGCCGCGCTGGCCCCATGATTGGCCCATGATAATGTTTCCAAAACAAGCAGGACAGGACCAATGCAGGGGCAAGCGGGGCGCCCACTGCAAATCGCCCTCTCGGACAATAAGGGATTGACAAACTGACTCCATCCGGGGGCATTGGGAGTGATTGCGACCTATCGATAACATGGGTAGCCGGCTTCAAAGTCACAGTGGACCAGACCATCGTTTCAGCCGCTTTGCTCATCACCCGCCTCTTTTGCCATCGACTGCGCTCCACGGTAGACCGTCACCGTCGTCGAATGAAGTCGCCTCAAAGCTAATTGCGCGTGCAAATCCTGTAGGCTGTCGTCGTAGTCTCGTGGGCATCCCATTTTCCTCAAGGCCCCTTCGTCGGTTTCGGCTTTTCATCCGAATTGCTCTTGCCAGCCATTCATCCATCACCCACCCCGGTCCCTCTGCATTCATGCGTGCCGTCTTTGCTCCTTGGAATGGCTCCTGCCCTGTGTCCTGATTATCATTTTCCACTGTGTGTGAATTCGGATCGGCCCTGCCTCGCCCGCCCGGCTCTTTACCACCAGTCCAGTCCGTCTTCCACCCTCACCTTCATACAGCCGTCCTGTTCCAGACTTGCGACTCGCAACTCATCGCTTTACTTTCCAGCTAACGACAAGGCCCTACACAGTGGCGCATTGTCAAGGCCGCGTCTCCAATCATCGCATAGCAAGACGGCAGCCCAAAGCATAGTGAACGCTCGGCGCGCCCGCTTTAGCCCCTGGGCGGTGTGGCGCAACTCCTCACGGCCCATACCTAGTCGATCTTAGCCCCATCGCCCAAAGACGACAGTCATCCATCCACCCGTCTTGTCAGCCTCCTGGTCCTCATCAGTGTCCGTCGTGCTTCATCAACACCTTCCCACTGCGGTGCTTGGGTCTTGGCCGTAGCAATTATATACTGCGCATTCGTACGTTCCCAATCCTGATCAAATCCTTCATAATCGCAGTGGATTGTTGTATCTCGCTGTTCAGCGTGGCAAAGAAAGATCCCATCCTTCCACGTCTTCCTTGCTCTGCAGTGGAGACAGTCCCGCTCGCCCAAGCCGATCTGCAGTAGCCAAAGCTTCTTCTTGTAATAGACCAACACACACCGGTGCACCAAAAAGAAAAAGGCCGTACTGATGGATGCATCAAAAGACATCACTGATTGGTGCTGCATGGTTACAATCAATCGGCGCAATGCATCTCGTGTCGTGTTCCTGCTGTGCTTTGCCTTCCAAGATGTTTCGAGCTGACGGCTTCTATTCGGGGAACACAAACATCCGCAACCCAAGAAAAAAGCTCTCAATCCGGAGTTCTGCTAGCGTCCGTCCTTCGCACATGCATGAATTCTGTAGCGTGGCCAAGCTGTTTGTCTTCGGCTTCAAAACATCGGAAACGATCCAGGACGAGGCTGTGTTTGTTCATGTGCCAAGCTTTTCGGACTTGAGCCACTAGGATTACAGAGCATCAATGAGGCAAGAGAACGAGATGGACCTGCCTGGTCAGTGGTGGTCCATTACCCAATCTCCGCTACGGTACCTTTGTAGTACCACTCTGAAAACAAAGGATCATGGTGGTAGGCGACATGCGTCTTCAAGGCGAGGTGACATCGTTCTTCCAGGCAGCCAACTAGCAAACGTGAAGAACCACACCTCCTCGGTATTCCGCATGACAGTGGATTCCCATCTCATATATCTCTTTCAACTTGAGGTTTTGGGCCCCCTGGTGTGCTTCCCGCTTCGGACCTTGTGTCTCGGCGTCACGAAGGGAGTTTTTTCAATGCCGACATGAATCTTTCCATCAGCTCCAACATAGTTCCCATAGCCGTAACGTGCGTCGAGGTCTTTCAGATGTTTTGCCCGCTCTTTACTTTCATATCTAGAAGTTCCTCGCATATCATGGACCGCAGTACTTGCTGCGAATAACCCAATGGTCGACGCGATGCTCGTGGGAAGCCTGGGAAGAAATTGCCCGGGGCGTTGAAGGTATACGATGATCGCAACAAATGCGTAAGCCAACAAGATTCCCAAAGAAATGCCAAATAGAGGGGTTGACATGAACAGACGCTCCTCTCGTTCGATCTGCCATACTGTAGCAGAACTCTCATTAGCCTTTAGGAGCAATTTGTGCTGGTTAGCTCCTAACCATATGGCAAACAACGTCGAATATGTTTTGTTTAAGGGTGCTTGCACGTCTTCCAGTGTAGGAAGGCTGGTTTTTGGGTCCAGAAGTCGAGTGCTGTTAGATATCCTTCGTACAAAGTAGCTCAGGAAGTCAGAGGCAATGGTGTCATTGTGCCAGGGATTCTTCCATGAGTAGAACAAATATCTGTTGGACTGGCTAATGAGGTTAATAGGGTCGTTACTGAAGTTTGCTCGTACTTCATCGAAGCTGAGATTCCGTTCTATCGCACGGTCATGCACTGGACGCTGCAATCGACCCGACTCATCGACTCGAACCGTCCCGCGCCCTTTGACTAGCTGAGGCTTGCATTGTACAAAGAACGAGCGTTTGGGGTCAAGGATTTGATCCAGTGACATATCACAGGAATTTTCTGAGCTGCGAACCCAACCCAGGATTGGTGTACTGCGGCAGATATCGTTGTGTAGTTGTGAGGCATTGGCGCCGGCAACAGGTTCCATGTTGAACATCAACTCGACCGCAGACAGTCCCGTTTGGCAACCGATGTCGTCGCTAAACCATTTCACCTTCGGGGCTGTGTAAACAGTGAAGCGGACAGCACTTATACAATCGACTTGTGTGTGGTCATTGGATAGTGTCGCCATGAACCGCTGGTCGTTTTGGGCTAAGGTCGTATTGTATAACCGATAAGAGCCTGGGTCAAGAGTGCTACAGTTCAACTCTGCTCCAAAGGCTGTGGTCTCAGCCTCATATTGTGGTCTTCCATCGATATTTGTAGCATTGAGGCCGAGGTCCAAAGGTGATTTGAAAGGCATGTAGAAGAGTGCGTCGTCTGTCCACGCAGGAAGTGGAGTATTGTGCGAAAAGTTGGATTCGGCGATTAAAAACTGATCTTGTCCGTCATCTCCAGAGTATGCACCAGAGGCTTCTCCAAACTGGAATTGTCCTCTGTCCTGCGGGCCTATACTTCCATTAATCGATACGAAAGTCGCATCAAAAGGCGGTTGGAAAGACTTAAGAACGCGAACTTCGGTCATCTTGTGGTGAAACAACCCAGCAAACGCAACGGCGAGTAGATTCGACAAAAGTGCCATAGCACACACAAGTGTCAAGACAACGTGACGAGCTTTGAGCGATTTCCAAAGCACCAGCTGAGGTGGCAGAGAGCTGTAGTTGACATCGATGCTTACTTTTGCTTTTGCAGAGCCTTTTCGAAGTTCTTCAAATGGCTGGAGCAAACAAAGGTAGCGATTGATGAGGATCCACATAGGCTCGATGGCCATGACGATTGCGGTAGGTATGTAGTTTTCAAGAATGTTTTGTACGATTTTATTGCGCGAAGGAAGGGGAAGTCCTAGGATGATCAATACTGTAAAGTCAATCGCAGTGGCTCGTGACTGTGACAACATACCATTAGCAGATGCCTGGGAAAACACAACCCCCAGCCCAACTGCTATGATCGCAAACATTCCAACAAAAAGTACAGCCATCCAAAGCTTAAAGCCCGTGGGCCTCACTGGTTTTTCGATTTCTTTCGAAAATCCCGATTGCTGGCGCACTTGGGTAATGTCATCAATGGAGGAGACCCTTTTTTCCACGATTCTAGTAAACATTTAATCAGCATACAAGTAGAATAATGAACATGTAGCTTACCTGATAACATCAACGTCTTCATCGAGCTTATATGACCTTTCTCGCACTGATTGCACCAGCTCATCTTTATCACAGCAATCCAGATCCCTGAAGTTTGCAATCAAGCTCTGGCTTTCAGCTACAAGTGACATGATGCTGGCCATGGTATTCGGATCAGAGATCAGCCCCGCTGACCTAGTCAGCGACAGATATAATAATATTAGAGCCGAGAATGACACTGCAGCTAGAAAACCTTCAACAATGTAGGTGAAGACCGGTTCCATGACAATTGCTTCAACCATAACGGCAGCCTTACCCTCAACTTGCTTAAACTTGGGGATGTCAGAAGTCAAAATTTCCGTCATAGCTCGAGCAAAATAAAGACTGTAAGCGCCTGCTAATGAATTTCCCCATGCCACCCAATCAAGATAACTCTCAAGAGGGCTTTTGTCCAGAGTGATTGCCACCCCAATCATTCCGTCCTGGCTTCTGGGGAATGTCATGTTCGTTTCTGCTAGCTGAGAAATGTAAATTGGTGTATCTCTCGAAGGAAGGATATCACCTCGGTATTGATATAAAGGGGCTCCAACGACAAGCAGTTTTTCGAATATAGTTTTGTTGAACATTTCTTCGGCAAGTTCGCGTCGAGGACCAAGAGGTGTGGTCCGTTTTGGCCGTTGCGTTTTCGAATCAACTGTCGCGTTGACATCTTGCGCATAATACTTAGGCTCGCAAAATATCGCAGTAACGTTGTTAGGGAGATCCTCTTCTTTCTGCTTGTTCTCTTGAAAGGCTGCGTAAATTGTATGCATTCGATCTGGCGGGCAATAGTCGATGTGGAAGGTAGCTTGAGTGTCGTTGTAGGCCGCTGCATACAACGCCGAGTACTTTTTCACTTGTGAAGTCAGAGGTAAGCCATCCACTTTCTGTGTCTGGTTGCCATCCAGGCCAACTGTGAACATGCATCCCCAACTACTGTTGAATGTCCCAGAGGTGTCTGGCTCTAAAGTAGTTGGCTCACAAACAAAATCTAGACTGTATAAAGTAGTCGGTGCCGTCCATTCACCAGAAATTTCACCTACCTCCGGGATACTCACGTTAGCCCGCCTGAAAGGAGCTAATGTGTAGTTGATTGCCATGTACGGTGGAAGCGTTTCATTCAGCGACACAATGCCATACACTGACTGGGTGTACTTGAGAGTCGGTTCGTAAAGTTGTCGATCAGCTGGTACAAAGCTTGTCGTTAAGTTGAATACCGTGGAAATCTCCCGGGTTACGCGTTTTGTAGTGAAGATACCAGCTTGCATGGGGACGAGGCCCAATGTAACCAGGATAATGGTAAGAGAAGCCCAAAAGACTGACCAGTGCCTATTACTGCGTTAGATTTTAAAGATGGTATCAGAAATATGCCTCTTCCACCTTGCGGAAGACAATGATGCAAATTGACTGTCGGATATAACGCACCTTCTCCTGAATGCCTTGAAAGGCACCAACGGCGCAAAATCAAATGGATACGTCAACAGCATACTATCTTTTCCATTGCTCCCTCCTTCCCTACTCAAACGGTACCATGGCTCTATTCGCTTTGTTTCGAGATCAATCCACGCCCAGAATATACTGTAAAGGACTGCAACAATCGTTGGAAAGTACTGGTACATGAAAGTTCTAGAGAGGGGAAGTTCGGTGATACTTGTTGCAAATATGACGCCTTGGTCACGGTTTGAACGGATAAGAAACAATTGTAAGGTTACGAGGAGAGCGACCGAAACCAGGATCATAAAGATCAAGGTTATGGGGTGAAGAGCAGGTGGCCTCCATGATTTTTTGGATCCGTTTTCAACCGACGAATTATTGTGGTTGGAGTTTTTCTTGCGGAAAGTTTCGAGGGTAAACGTTTTCTTTAAATCCCACTGCGCTGTTTTCTTGCCTGAAGTCTTGTCCGTGACTGTTGGTTGGATGTACTGAGGTGTTGGGGAGTAGCTCATGTTGTATAGACTCCGCAGCGTTGGCTCGTGCAATCGGTAAATGTTTGAACCCGTGCGAGATGACTGTATTGCGCAAGTTTTCGGGCGTGTGTGGAGCAGACTATTGGGGGTAGGCGTGCTCAGCAAATTACCGAATGTACATGTATAAACCGGATTAGGAAATGTTTTTGTTCGAATAATCTTCGATGAGGCGAGAATCGCACTCCTTCGGGCGGAGCGAACTGTTAGACTGGAAATGGTCTTGCCATGCGAGTCGAACTGATTCGTGCTGTCGGCTCAGAAAATCCAAAAATTGCCGATTATGCGAACAAATAGTTCCTTCTCCTTCTTTTGCTTTGTGTGGTGGTCCAGAAGATAATACCCTGCATCCAAACAATCCACCTCTTTCAATTGAGTCCAAGGCTGCCGTTTCCAACCTCAACCCACTGAGAAAACCCGAGCACTGAGTGGATATGTACATTGTACCTGCCGTGCTTTATGAATAGCTTCATCCTTTTGCGGCACAGCAGCGTTGCATACACCCTGGTCAATCGTCTAAGCTAATTTAGACTCAACCCATGTCTCCTAGCAGCCCCCAAGAAATACGCGACCATTCAGTCTCGCAGATTTAACGCGCTGCATTCCGCGGGTACGGTCGTAGTGTTTGAGGTAGAAGCAAGCTAACGGAGACGAGAAGAGCACAGCGCTTGCGGACAACGGAGCGAATTGGAGCGAGAGCATTGCCACAACAGGATAGTTTTTGGATTGCAAGCTGTCCGTTTAGGCATGGAGAATATGCAAAGTGGAAGCCTGACAATAGTCGTCTCGTGGTTGTCGATGTGAGCGATACGCGCATGTTGATCGACTTCTCGTTCTGCTCAAAAAACAGGCACGTGTGCGCAAATGTAGTCTCCCGGGCATATTGAACAGTAAAGGCAGTTTTCGGCGCGGGTCTCAGACGGAGTGGTATGTACTGTGTATAGGAGGTGAGCCGTTTCGTGGGGCGGGGCGAACGGGTGGTTCCTGCATTCAGCCAGCCTTTGGGAAGGAACACTCCATAGAAGGCTAAGTGCCTCACCAACACGGATCTTACCGCAACATATGCAAACTGGAGCAGACAGATATGTCTAAAGTCAGTCCAAGAATAGAAAACACAGCATTTTCATTCGAGAGGTTTGTCCGTTAGGTACTCGTATAAGCCTTGTATTTCTGCCTACGTAGTGCACAGTCGCTGCTTCCCCTGTGAACTATGCTACAAAGCAATTCGTTAGCGGAAGGCGCCCACTTCCATCCGCCTATCGTAAGGTCAGCAATTCTGAAAATCGGCTCATCCATTATGAGATGCTTACCACCAAGTACGAAAGTCTACAGTACCAACATCAATGTTCAATTCTTTGAGAGCACTTGTGTCCAGATGGCAGTCGTAGGGTCTCTTGACACCCTCAATCTCGGCGTCGTCTGGCTTGAAAGGTTCCATGCCATCGAGTGGCAAGCCCATGATATCTGCGAAAGTCTGAACCATCTGCCATTTTGTCATTTGATCTTCGGAGCTGAACTGTAAGATGTCTGGGAGATTGCGATTGGCATTGGATTCGTCGAGGTACAGTGCCGCAATATCGCGGCATACGCGACCCACGTCTGACGTGTTGGTCGGAAAACGCAACGCATAATCGTCAACTTTGATTTTCTTCCCCTGCTCTAGTTTCTGTGCAGCCCAAAGTTGAGACATAAGTACGTTGACTGCGGATTCATGTGGTTCATTGCATTTTCCATACAATATAGGAACTCGCAGAACCACGACCTTGTTCTTTGCTCCAGCACTCTTGGCTGCATTCAGAACAGCTTTCTCACCCTCCAACTTCGTTTGCCCGTAGACGTTTGGTGGGTCTGGCGTAGAAGAGATTGTATATGGCGCTTCTCCTTTTGTGCCAGGAAAGACGTAATCAGTAGATATGTAGATGAGAACAGCACCTCGAGCGATTGTAGCTTCCGCTAAATATCCACTTGCATCAACATTGAGAGCTTTGGCTGCTTTGGGATCCGAAGAACACGAGTCAGGAAAACGGTTAGCTGCACCTGCAGAAGTTGAGCGTTGCGCCTAAGGATTGCGGTCTCACATCATAAACGTACAGTGCACTACAACATCGGGCCTATATACAAATATTAGCGTCTAGTAACATCAGTGAACCCCGGGTTCAACGCACTTGACTTCATCAAGGACGTGTTCAATCTGCTTTGCATCGAGTATATCGAGACTAATAATCTCTGGAGGGTCGATACGGTTGAGGGCTGTGCCGATCGCTTTCCATCCGTCAATTTCGAAGACTTCCCTCACTTGTTTTCCAAGGAGGCCGCTTGCTTGAGATGCATGTCAGCGGAGTAAACATAGTCACGTAGCGTTGATGCATACCTCCAGTTACCAGGACGGTTTTTGCCATCGTAGAGCAGTAAAACGGTTCAAATACGATGAACAAGAAAGAACAAATCGAGGGCGTCGATGACGAAAATCAGATAATAACTTATGTCGACTATTGTATCTCCCTTGTAGGCAGTTGACGCTCTAGGAAAGAGGGACGCTTTGGGTGACCAATCAGGAAAAAGAAAGAAAAATGTGTCACGTGCATGCGCTAGTCCGTTCCCCTGTCACCGGATTCGCTTGGCAGGTGAGAGCTTCGAGCTTCCAGATGTCGAGTTCTGAACGAAACAAACAGCAAGAAACTCCGACCAGCCGCCACAATGTCCACAATAACTGAGCAAGCTTCACAGAGCTCTTTCAAGTCAGTATACTGTCCAACCCTGCAGAAGTTGATAGGACTATCTTGCTAACTCTACTCAGCCCAGTCCTTCCTCTGGACTTCAATGCGAACCAGCCGAAAACCATACGGCTTTACCCCCTCAGTAACTACACATTTGGGACCAAAGATGGACAGCCCGAAGAGGACCCCTCGGTACTCGCGCGCCTAAAACGCCTAGAAGAACACTATGAACAGCATGGGATGCGACGGACTTGTGAAGGTATCCTGGTGTGCCACGAGCACAACCATCCACACATTCTGATGCTGCAGATTGCCAATGCTTTCTTCAAACTGTACGGCCACATTTCTTTCACATTTTCGTGCAGGTACTAATAGTGATAGCCCTGGCGACTACCTCCGCCCCGACGATGACGAGATTGAGGGCTTCAAAGTACGGCTGAACGAGCGCCTAGCCCCAGTCGGCACCCAATTCACAGGCGAAGGTGTCACCAACGAATGGCAGATTGGTGATACACTTGCGCAATGGTGGCGTCCAAACTTTGAGACGTTCATGTATCCTTTCATACCTGCGCACGTTACGAGGCCAAAGGAGTGCAAGAAGCTGTACTTTATTCAGCTACCCCGAAGCAGTAAGGCAAACTTGGTCCGCTTTCCAAAGCAACAGCTGACGTCTGTATAGAAGTGTTGAGCGTCCCCAAGAACATGAAGCTTCTTGCAGTGCCCTTGTTCGAACTCTACGACAACACGGCCCGCTATGGCCCTCAGCTCTCAGCAATCCCTCACCTTCTATCGCGCTATAACTTTGATTTTGTGGATGAAAATGGGCAGGTGGTTGCGCAAACCCCAGGTGCTGGATCAGCAGATGGTAGCAAGCCTCAAGTCAAGGTGCTGGCTGGCGGAGACGACGTAAAGATGGAGCAAAATGGAGACGCCGCGAGCGATCAAACTCTGTCATGAAAAGACTTCCACTTTTCAATTTCCATCTCATCGATTTAGCATGGCATAGGGGCGTTCGGGAGGATTGGCAAGAGAAAGTCGGCTCGTGTATAGGCCTTTGAGGGTACTGCGGACTGGGACTGGGAGTTTTGGAGTATAAGAGCATCTGGCGTGCGACTCCAATGAAACACAATATCATTGGTTAAAAGCAGCATATGAATTCCTCCGAGCCGAAAGCGTGCAAATTAAAGGTGTTCGATTTCTCTATTTTAAAAGTTGTTTGTTTTAATTCTGGATCAAGATAACCACACGTATAGAATGCATGGCCGCAACTGGCCTTTCTATATTGTGGAGGAAACAACATTGATTGTAACGATGAAATCCCAGGTTCCCCCACTAGGCCCGAGCTTGGCTGCTCCGAGGCAGCTGGAGCTCCTTCCGCCCCACCGACTTCATTGCACCCATCGGACATCCCAATGTAAACCTCATCCAAACTTCTTAACGCATGCTGTCATCACAAAGCGCCTAAATAATACTTCCAAAATGTTGCTCCTCGGTCTGACTGGATCTATTGCAACTGGAAAATCAACTGTCTCGTCCCTCCTGTCTAAGCCGCCTTACTCGTTGCCCATCATTGACGCAGACCTCATTGCACGGCAAGTAGTCGAGCCCGGCACCGCAGGCTATAATGCTATCGTGAAACATTTCCTCCCGTCAACACCCGACCTTTTACTTCCCGAATCCACTCCCAAAGGCCGACCTCTCAATCGCCCGGCCCTCGGTCGTCGCGTCTTTGGTTCCGGCACGGAGCGTGAACGTGACCGCAAGGTCCTCAATGGAATCGTCCATCCTGCCGTCAGGCGAGAAATGTACAAGCAACTTGTCTGGGCCTACTTGAAAGGAAACTGGGCCGTTGTACTGGATGTCCCTCTGCTTTTCGAGAGTGGGTGGGAGAGATACTGTGGGACTATCATGGTGGTTGGCGTTACGGACCCGAAAATCCAAATCCAGAGGTTAAGAGCACGGGACTCACATCTGACCGAGGAGGACGCTCAGAACAGGGTACGAAGCCAAGGCGATGTTAGAGAAAAAGCAGAGAGATGTTTGAGGAGGGGAGAAGGGAGAGGCGTTGTGGTATGGAATGATGCCGGCAAGGAAGAGCTAGAGAAGGAGGTTGCGGGAGTCATGCAGAAGATCAGGAGGTCAAGCCCTTCATGGTGGAGTTTTCTGTTATGGGTTTGTCCGCCGCTTGCTGCAGTGGTGGCGGGTGTGAGTTGGTGGAAGATGCGCCAGGTGCAACTTACATGGGAAGAGGAGAAGAGGAAGGAGAAAGCAAAGCTATAGAGGCTTTCCTTCAAAGTCGATTTGGTGTCAGCCGGATATCCCATTCCTACTCGTAGTACAATTCACCTAGTATTCCAAGGTTCATACCCGAGCAACAAGACCCACGTAATCAGGACTTATTGCTATTGAAGCTGCCAACGAGCCTTGGCGTTACCCGCACGACGGCGTGTTTACCTCGAAGGTGCTGTTAGCCTGTAAACACCGCAGTCGAAGCAATGACCTAGTCTGTACCACCTGCACCTATCAAAACCTACCCACACACAAAACACTGCTACAAATTTCAACCAAACACGCACCTCGCCTGCGCGTCCAAACGCACATACGCTTCGACACCATGACGCATAAATCCAAATCCCACCGCCATCACGACAAGTCGAAGAAGAAATCAGCAGGTAGCTCCCGACGAAGTCGACAGCGGTCACCGTCGCCGCAAGGCAATGGCGCTGAGGAGTCCGAATACGACTCCGAATGGTACCCGGCGTTGCAGCAGGCGATTTCGAGAGATGTCCATGAGTGCATGGAGCTGAGGAATAAGCTGCTCAATGTCGTGGTAGCTGAGTCTTCTGAGGAGGAGAAGGAGGAGGAGGAGGAGGAGCCGGAAGAGAAGAAAAAGAAGAAGAGTCGTAAGACGGAGCACAAGCACCGTTCGAGAGAGCTTGACGGCCATTCTACAGAAGGTAAAGTGCGTTCCAAGGAGCATAAGGACCATTCAAAGGAGCATAAAGATCGTGCTAAAGAGCATAAGGATCGTTCTAAAGAGCATACGAACCATTCAAAAGAGCACAAACACCGTTCAAAAGAGCACACCAACCATTCTACAGAGGATAAGGATCGGTTAAAAGAGGGTAAAGATCACTCAACAGAGCATCGAGACCATTCAAAAGAGCGTGAAGATCATTCGAAAGAGCATAAGGATCGCTCAAAAAAGCACAAGGACCATTCGAAAAAACATAAGGACCGCTCGAAAGAGCACAAGCACCGTTCGAGAGAGAACATCAATCACTCGGCAGAGCATAAAGACCGTCCAGGAGAGCGTGAAGGCCGTTCAAAAGAGCACAAAGACCGCTCAAAAGAACACAGAGACCGTTCGAAAAAACACAGAAAATCGGATGGAGTTGCGGTACCGCTCCCGAGGAAGTTCCCTCCTCATATCATCATGTCCGACGATGGCAGAGTCATCGTGGTTGACCAAACGGGAGAGTACGGTGTTGGTTTGGATTTCGGTGCCAGGGCCAAAATCAAGGCTGCCGAGGAAGAACGCCAGCGACAAAAACAAAACTCCTCCAGCACGTCGGCGGATCGGACACTGCCGTCCACGAATACGAGCAACCGCTGCAAAGAAGATGCAGAGCGTCGTGTGAGTTTCGAGGTGGAAGCTTCGTCGGACTCGTCAGACGGGTATGTACCAAAACCATCAGCTAAAAAATCGGATTCGTCGGACTCTTCAGACTGGCCATTCCCAGACTCATCAGCTAAAAAATACGATTCTTCTAGTAGCGATGAGAGTGATGAAAGCTGGACAGCTGCAATGAAGGCTTGGCCCACTACAAAACCTTGGTCTGCCGACGAAGACGAAAAGGACGACGAAGATGTGAAAGAAGCACAACAGAGTGGCTTCACTTGGGATTTCTCACCTGCAGGTATGTTGAACTCCAGGTACAGCGTCGTTTGTTATCAAGACACCACGTGGTGTGGTGTATTGTGGCATTGATAATGTACTGTAACCACCCTAGTTACATTTAACTAACTTCGTAAACGCGATATAGGTGTCACAATTCCGCCAGAAATCCCACACCCAGCATCTGGAGGTGCCATGAAACCACCATACCCCTATTTTCCGGTCCCAACGCAATCGAGTGTCTCTATTTGGGGAACCCCCTTTGCAAACGTCACGAACCCTCCAAAAGTCCCACGTCTAGTCAGGGCAGCAAAGTATGATCGGGAAGATGATTGGACATCAACGTCTTACTCATCTTGTACTCCTTCTGCATCTTCGGTGACTAACTCGTATGACTCCAGTGAATTATCAGCACAGGCAGACTCGACTTGGGAAATAAGCTCCACAACCGCCTCTGTTGGCTCAGAAGATGACGACGACACCATCGTTCCGTTCTCGTGGCGCCGCAAAATCGAAAATGAGTCAAACTATTCAGAGGCTGGGTCGACGAATGCACCGGAGCCCTCGGATGCAGGTTCGGCACCATCGTGGGGAGATAGCAAGGAAAAGAAAAATGGGCGCAAAAAGAAGTCATCTACCTGGAGCACCACATTGTCCGAAGATCAGGCGCAGTATGATGAGGGTGGATGGGGTGCGCAGTCATCATCGGGAGGCAACGTCAAACTTGATGACGGATACAAGTCAAAGGCTCGCCATCAGAGCGGTGCCACGTCTATTCGTCGAACGCCAAATGGCGAGGAGAAAACTGATTCGGACGATTCGTGGGGAGGTGGAGTCAAACAGAAACTACGCAGTCGAATCAGCTCCCTCTCCAACTACAAGCCGCCCTATGTTGAAGACGGATCGGATTCGACAGAGAAGAAGAAGGGAAAACCCAACGCCGACTACCAGAAACCCATCAACCGGCCCAAAGACAAGAAGAAATCCCGCAAGTACAATGGCGGCTTGGAGGATTATTCGACGCCGACATCGTGGAGGGACGTGTGAAAGGGCTGATTGGCTGTGTTGGGGAGTGAGGCTCGGACGCCGGGATGGGCATTGTACAATACATACATAAGGACTAAGGCAATGGCTGAGAAGGAGCCGAGCAATTGCTCCTCGATATGTAAAACAAAGACCAGAGTATCATGCCCAGTAAATGAAAATCATGAAAATCACTTCAATTGCCGCCACAAAATAGAGATATGAAAAGGTGAAGGTGCCATCCAACAAATTGCTATCAGAAGGGTGTTTGCATACACATGCACAACCTCCTGCAGTCCTAAGGTGAACACAATCGAAACCATGATGCACAAATATCTCCTAACCACCAAAGAGAAGCGGAAATAAGGTGCATGGCCCACAAATTGAAGTGCATAGTGCCTCGACGCGGTGTTGGGAGTGAGGGGGTTCGCGCATGTCCCACGCGATGAAACGAGGGGTTGACCGAGATACAGTTTGTCGAGAAGATCATAGGATATGTTCAGGACGTCAGTGGCCGGACATGCCAACCTCCTTCTCAGGCAAGCCGCCATTCAGCAGTAGAAGACGAAAGGATTGGCTCCACCGTGGCAGGTTCCTCAACAGGCATGGATGGATGCAGAATAGAGGTGGGCTGAAGGGAGCGCGTTCACGTCGTTCATGTTCGCATCGCGAGCGCGTTTGTGTGGCCTGTGTCGTGGTGTCGTGCATAGTCCAAGAACGACTGCCGTCCAATTAGTTCCCGGGCATTAATTGTCTTGGGGCGCAGAAACAAGGTTACGGGCTGCGGGTGGGCTATGAGGACGCGATGCTACGAGACACGCTAGTCGGAACCGGACACGCGTAGATGGTCTACTTCTCCTGCGCTCCCCCAGCGTCGTCGTCCATCATTCAAACACCACAGCTTTGGTCTCGACTGCTCCACTGCTTCCCTCACTCTCTTTCCTGCCGTGCCCATTGCTGTTGTTTGCTTCTTTGCGTTTGCTCCACTCTCCATATACCAGACTTGTAGCTGTTCTGTCCTCTGCCAAGTCGACTCACCGCAACTCCAACTCCAACCACAAACACCACACCTCTACCCCGCCTGGACCCTCTGCAACTTACCAGAGTCACTACCTCTAGGTGCATATACCTATACGCCTAGTTTCCGACGACAAGACGCCTCTCGGACAGTCTATTTCTCTTCATATCGGCTTGTGCACCTCGTCTGTCTAGCCACGCTTCGAAATGGCTTTGTTTACGCGCCAACCGTTTGCCGAGCTCGGTACGCCGCGTCTCCAGGCACTCCAGAGTGCAAAGAACAGGCAGAATGGTAAGCTTTCCTGTTCAGACTCGACGAGAAATCATTATTGAACGCCTCACCTGTAGCCATTTCTCCATCCTCCAACACTTTTTCTTCTCCACTGAAGCCAAGCCCATCCGCGTCCACGGGCAAGCGCCGGGCGGCTGATATCTTCGATGACTCTGTTGACTCCGAAAACGTGGACCCCTCGCTCTTCAACTCACCCACCAAAAAGTCCAGGATCAGCGATGCTGGATACGTCAAACCCGCAAAATTCGCCTTGATGCCTTCTTCCTCAACCCAGGCCAGCCCCGCACTCACAGCGAGCCCCTCGGTTCCCTCTGTTCGCAAGGCGCTCTCGTCACCAAACACCACCAAATCCACTCCCATCAACCACAGCCGTGGCTCACCCAAGAACAAGCGTGTCGGTCTCCTGTCCAAGCGCCGCACTTCTGCCTCGCCCTTCCGTCGCGTGGATCCCCCGTCATTCTCTACACAGAGTAGCCCTGCCCTCCCATTCTCCATTGACGCAGCTTTGAGCGGTACCATTCCAAACTACACCCCTAAATCAACCCAAGCCACCCCCATCACCACCCCCAGCCACGCTCCAGTTGTCGATGATTCGATGCCCAAGTCTTGGTTCTTCGAGATCCATGAAGATACGCCCGAGCAAGAGGCCGCCAACCTGATGGAACACTCCGCCGCTGTCCTCGACATCAGCTCCGACGATGACTTCGAGACCAAGCAGTTGAACGAGGACCGCGGAAAGGAGAACGTGCCTCCACCAGAATTCATGCCTGCGCAATCTAGCACACAGCGACAGGTCGACGGCGCCGTAGACACGATTGATCGAGACATGCCTGCCGAACAACACGTCAAGCTTCCCCGGCTAAGGAAGATCGCACAGGACGCCATGGATGAAGACCGAAAGCCCCTCGGCGACCTACCCACCACCGAATTCTATGGCGAGGGCTGCGATGCATCAACCTATGTCACGGTCGATGCCGGTCTGGAGAAACCCAGTGGACTGTCGAAGGAATTCGATTTCAACTGTCCGACACCGGAGAAGAAGAAGAGTGATGCAACAGAAGTTGCTGCCACCGTCGACGCTGAAGTCGCTTCCACTGCCGAGCAAGGCATTCAAATCTACAGCGATGAAGTCGCGACTGCTCCTCAAGAACAGGTCGCACCTGTCGAGACTGAACTTCCTTCGGAACCTCAACAGCTTGTGCCGGAAGAGACTTTGTAGATGTTCGTTTTCACTTCGATGATGATGCGCTATGATACCCATGCGGGAGCGAATCTTTCTATGCTTGTGTTCTTTTTTTTCTCAATACTTTTCTTTTTTGGTTTGGTTCATACACATCTACGGGCTACTGTTGGGCTACTGTTGCTTTCTAACGGCGTTTTGGCTTTTTGGGCATGCGGGATGACATTTGTTGACACGATGGTTTAATGCTGGGGATTGGCGTTCTGATTTGGCTTTGAGTATTATTGATACCTTTTTACTTCTTCTCTAGCCGTCTTTTGGATATTCGAACAACAAGATTTTTGTTTCAACTCATGTTTTTTTATGGTGGTGCTGTGTAACATCTGCCGTGTCCCATTCCCGAAGTGAGGATTGTTTGTTGTGATAGGCCGAGCAGGCCGTTCCTGCGACCTGAACGCGACGCTGACACGCTTCGCGACAGTTGAGGAAGGATGGATGGATGGATCAACAGCTGGTGAGGTGATTGATGCAATGGCTGTACATGAATCACGGCGCGTACAGAAACTCCAGTGTGTGAGAGCTGGGATAATGGTGGTGCTGAGCAAGGCTGGTGTTCTTCTTAACCACACTGAATCATTCTCCCTATCGTAAACAACACACATCTCGGTCCATCCATCACACATAACAACGTATGCATCCTTCAGCCTAGTGTGCCGAATTCACAGCAAACCAAACCCCAAATCCGTATTCCATTCCTATATATCCAAACTCCTTCCCTTCCTCGTTACACTCCGTTAACGCTCCACCTTCCCCCACAACCTTCCCTCCCTCCCAAACACACACACACACACACACACACACACATACCGTACATCAAATTAATACATAATCACTCACTTCACTTCACCACCGCCCAAAAACGCACCCGACCCGCACGAACAAAAACACTAAGCGAGCCACAAGCCCAAGCCCTCCTCCAAACTAAAAACTTACTGTGCTTAACCTTAACCACATTGATGTACTGGTACGTGAGTACATTAACGTTAAACGAAGTCCGAAACCCACACACAACACATGCACACGTCTAGATCCCCCTGTGCACTTACTTGTGCTACCTACTTGTAATTCTGCATGCTACGTACAAACTTGAGAATACGTACGTCTAAGAAATATGTTGTCTTAACAAGCGTGTCAAAACATCCTCTACCAAGCCTTCCCACCTCTTCTCCCTAGCCCTACCTCACCAACCTCGCCGAGAGCGACCGAGTAAGTGGGTCCAAGATTCCAGATTCCAGAATCCAAATGTCGGAATCAACTACCATCCATCGCTCATCGGAGAAGCCTACTGATGATGGGGGCCGCGCCGCGTCGGTGTCGGGTGTCGGTGTCGCTTACATACCTTAGCTAACTAATCACGATTGATTTCCAAATTTGGAACTTGGAATTGAATTGGAATTAAGGTGGAGAAAATGTATGTAGACAGATTTGTAGGAAATAGTCGCCACCCTATCGAGGAAGAAGAGAAAACGCGTGAAGAGTGGCTTTGCATCTAAGCTAGGTAACCTTTGTACCTAGTGTAACGTGAGTCTTGAGAAGGGAGAGGTGTGAGTGAGGCTGAGCAAAACCCCAAATCCATGCGTAACCTACTTTCCCCACATTCCCACCCTTGCAAACCTTCAAGTGCTCTCGTACACACGCCCTCTTTTTCGTTCGCAAAATCTACCTAGACGTATTGCTGTTTAAAATAGGCCCTTTTCTTAACAAAAAGCCATCAATCCATCAAACTATGCCCTTTTCGCAAGTCTTATGCTGCCGAATATGTACCACGCACGGTTGCGCGCGTGAGACTTGCGGACATTTGACACGCTGGACGACGCGGGGGCCATTTTGTCAAAGTCCGATGGGGTTGCGTTTTAGCATAGCCTTGTTACCTATTATAATGTGTGTATAAGCCATGCTTGCTTTTCTTTCCTTGTAGATCTTTCTCTTTCGCAGCAATTAGCAGAAGTTTTGTTTGCTTTTTTTTGTGGTTTTTGTGGTTGAACCATTGCTGAACCATTTCCATTCATTTTTCGAGACCGAGATAAATTATATCGAACACGTTCTTTACCTTATTTTTGGTGTGCAGCTTTCGTCGACGGTTTTACTTTAAGGAAAGTAAATTGAGAGAGATATATACTTTACCCTTTTTTTCCAATTTCGACGTTCATCTCGACTTTGAGATATCAAATACGCATCGGGACGACGAAAACATGAAGTCTACATTTGCTCTCTTGGCCTTGGGCGGGTTGAGTGCTGCCGCGCCGCTGGAAGTGCGCAAGGAAGGTATGTTTGTTTCGCCCTTACCTCTATTCTCTCTCTCTATGGTCAGACGAGAATGCGATTGTAGAATACGGGACTGATGTTTCTTGAAATAGCGGTCGCATCCGGCGTCTTCGACCAGTTGGGTTTCTTCGCGCAGTACTCGGCCGCCGCGTACTGCAAGGGCAACAACGACAGCCCCAACACTAAGCTCGTCTGCAGCGATAAGATCTGTGAGAAGGTTCAGGCGGCGAAGACTAACACCGTGCTTGAGTTCCAGAAGTATGCACCACCTCCCCCAGCCCCGCTTCCATACTCACGCATACATACCTATACTTCTCGAGACGTATCGCTAACCCAAAAACCCACAGCTCAAAAGAGACAGACGCAACCGGCTTCGTCGCGACCGACTCGACCAACAACCTCGTAGTCCTCTCCTTCCGCGGCTCCCGCTCCATCGACAACTGGGCCGCCAACCTCGACTTCGAGCTCGAAGACAACTCGGCCTGCAAAGGCTGCAAAGTGCACGGCGGCTTCCTCGAATCCTGGAACGAGGTCAAGGACAAGGTCACCAAAGCCGTCAAGGACGCCGCGGCCAAGAACCCCAAGTTCAAAGTCATCGCGACGGGCCACTCACTCGGCGGCGCCCTCGCTACCCTCGCCACCGCAGACCTGCGCGCCGCCGGTACGGCCGTCGACTTGTACACGTACGGCGCGCCCAAGGTCGGCAACGACAAGTTCAACAGCTTCGTCGGCAAGACCGACAAGGGCTTGACGTTCCACTCGGTGCACACGGGCGACCTTGTGCCGACACTGCCTCCCTCCATCCCCGTCTTGGCGCCGTATGAGATCAACGCCCCCGTGTACTACATCAACAGCGGCAACGTGTCGCCCGTCAAGCTGGCGGATGTGTCCATTTTCCAGGCCGATCAGGATGATGGGAACTCTGGGGACAGTGTGGAGGCGCACGGGTGGTACTATGGGCAGATTTCGGCGTGCAAGGGCGACGACAAGATTGGGACCAAGATTGGGAGCTAAGCGTGTGTATAATTTGAGGTGGTACCAGGCGACGGATGAGGCTTCGTGGTTTACTTTCTTCCGGTATATATTTCATCATACCCTTTTTCGTATGCTTGCGCCGAGCTAGACTGTCTTGGTCAGCCAATATCAAACATTCCTTCCGTTGAATACGCGACGACTGTTTTCTGAGTATGATCAGAAGATGTGCTGTATCTCCGTACGATTGCCATCTGTGAGCGTGAGGAACCGAAACTGACTGATGAAGTGAAAAAGGAGGTACAAACCTCTCTCTCGCGGGAAACCCACAAAAAGATACCATCATAGCTTACCCGCCAGTAGCACTTAGCTCACGCCTAAACAGTAATGTCTCTTATGCACGACAAATACGCTACCACAAATAAATAAGAGGGGTGGGGCCATCCACATTGGCTGGATAAAGTTCCAACCGAAGGATGCGAAGGTCATTACCGCATGTGACTAGTTGAAGACCTATCTGATGGACTGATACGCATCATTGTTTTCCCAGTGACGACGGCGGGACTGTTTACCAAACAGTGTTGCGTATACGTCAGAGTTCCGGGCCCAGCAGGAAGTGACGTTCCGTGACCCAGCGAATAGATTCGGAGTCTATCGTCCCGATGTCGGTATTTGTAGTTACTTTTGTTACTGAGGTGGAAACGCAAAGGAACTGAAGGTTCGCTGCCTGCACGAACTTTCATCATAGGTGGCGCCGAAAGGGTACAAATTTCGATACAAAGGTTGGCCGGTTTTTCCTTTGGCCGAAACTGCTGGGTCGCCGCCGCGTCATGAGGATTAGCATGGAGACGAAAAAGGACACGAGTCTTTGCGATGATTCCATTTGCAGATACCGACATTCTACCGATGTATGTCATTGTGCATTCAGCTGTGCTTCGTGTGGAGGGCTTCTGGGTCTTCGAGCAGATGGATGATTGCTTTTTAGCGAGGGATAAAGTGGAGAATTGTTGAGGGGCCGAGCTTCCTTTCCGTCATTGTGGATTATCAACCGCCAGCCCGGAGGGGAATGGACAGCTGGAGACACCGATTATGTGAGAAACTACGCAATGGGGTGTCCTGCAAGAGTAAGGGGCAAAAATTAGGGCTTGCAAAACTAATTAGGAAACGATAGGGTATTGAATACTCTTCCACGAGCCAACAGAATGAAGACTCGTGAGGGCTAGAACAGATGCAGTAGTTTATACTGGGTACGAAAAGGAAACGAGGATTGATAAGAGGGGCCCATTATACCTTGTACAAAGTCTGGAACACATTGTCTGGTACAATCTGAAGGCGTCGCTAGCCTGTGTGTATACTGCTAGTAACCTAATCACTGTGTGAGCACTACGAAACTCTCCCAACGAAGATGTAATAGATAAGGAAAACATGGAGGGTACCTGTAGTCGGTGCCGGACAGGGCACTATGTCATCGGGTACCTTGCACCACGATGAAAAAGGAGGTGGTTCCGCAGAGGAGTGTGGGATAGCGCCCATTGACACAACACCCAAGAGCTGTAGGGCTGAAGAGAACGAAGCCGCAGCCTTGTCTTCATCGTCACAACTGACGTCGTTTTGCGGCGACAAACAGCAAAGCGCCGCACGCTTAGAGGTTTGCCCTGCATATGCAAAAGCGGGCAGGTTCCACCTAACGGTCATACCATGTCCACTAGGCCCAAAGAGGCTTAGCGATGCCGTCAAGCGCGCTGATCCATGCCGTAAACGAGCCGTGATATGACGTTGAAAAGCGAAGATGCAGCCCTCTGTCCTTTGCAGATGGCCAAATGGGAGGGGTTTGGAGATTCCCATGACAGATGTCCTATTCCAGGCCGGTGAGATGATTGTCCGAGCATCACCACCCTCTCGGAACCGTTTTTGGCCACAAAACAACCAATGAGAAGGGTACTACTCCGCCTGAGCGCGTCATATCAGCCCTCCAAATGTGGGTGCGATAACTGTGGATAATGACATTCAACGACCCAAACAAATGCTCTTGTTATCTCTCTCCTTTGAGTGAGCAGTGGTGCTACCTGCAAAGGTAAAAAGGTAGCAGGATGGTTCAGCATCTCGTCGTTCTTATGTCATCAGGTCGGATGCAAGCCATGTCATTGGCCGGCTATAAACCCTCTGTCCTCTCGTGCAACAAGACCCTTCGCTAGAGCCGGCAGCAGAGCCATTTTGCTCCTTTGCGGCGTCCAATGACGTCTCCTTGGTCTGCCGATCTCACAAAGTGCGAAATCTAAACCCTTCCTCCATACCCTGTACGCTGTGTCTAGGCACGTCTCCGCTGGACCCTATTTTTCACCGCGCTTAGCATTAGCCCTCTCGATCCCTAGAGCACCAACATGGGTGTGACGATCAGGGCCAATCAGAGCGGCTCAAAACAGGAGAAACTGCGCCAGTCCGCATGCGGAAGGACCCTGTAGATCACCAACTGCACCCTCTGACTTTTCTGCGGCCGTGTGGAGTGTCCATCTTTGTCGATCGCTATGGAAAATAGAGGGGTGTGTGCCGCTCTCTGGCACACGGTCGTGTGGTCTATGCACCCTTCCAACACGTATTTATCGGCTCGTCCCCGCTCACCTTCATGTCCTTTCATCTCATCAGCCCAACAGCATCCACAAGCACATCAGCAAACAACAATCTACATCTCTTGTCTCTTTACGTCTTTTCTTTTCTGTCCATCAGCGTTTCAACAAATCTCCTTCTATACCTTCACCATGACTTCCACCAGCAGCGTCTACATCAACGAGAAGTACTCGGAGCCCATGGCTGCTAAGCACGACTTTGCCAACCACTTCGACCTGGACAACCCAGAGGCTGCCATGTCGAGCTATGCTCGGTACGTTCCCTAGCGTCCAACCTTTGTCACAAGCGTTGGACTAACAATCACCACAGCATCATGCATGAGCACACCAAGAAGCAACTCAACAGCGCCACAAACTCGGCCCGCAGGCGGTCAGAAGGGTCCACTTCCTCAGCAGCATCTCTCGAAAGCGTGAGCTCTGCCAGCTCATAGCCGCCCTAGCACGATGCAGCTCGAAAAAGTCGTTTTCTGATCATTTCCTTGCAATTTACTTGCACGCGTAACCCCACTGTCGTCCGAGACGCAGCCGGTGATTTTAACGACCAACATTTCCTACTCGTTTTTTTTACTTCCTCACTTCCTCTGGACTGGTCCCGGTGCTATACGAAAGGCTGGCTCTTGTTTACGAACACGATTATCATGGATACGGCGTTTTAGAGATTGATTGATTTTGTGGAAGCTGTGAGCGAGTGCTCTAGGAGGGCGTTAGATTTTTGAGCTCTTTTGAATTTTGGATCTTCGTTGCAACGATATCCCATCTGAATTCAATTATTTACTCTTTAAGGAGTAAACCATCACTGCTTTCTTCTATTCTTCATGTGCAACATTAAATTATCTCACAAGTGTCCTGTGTGTATACGCATCTACATACCATGGCAATGATCGACCGTGACTAAGTGTCGCATGTTTGATGACTCCTTTGCACTCCGATCAATTCCTACTTTTGACACCGATAAGTATCCAAAAACACACCTTTTTACTAGTGTACATGAGGGCGAAATAGTTCTCCTCGTCAACATTTTGTATTACACGACATGGGGCCTGCATCCTCTAGTCGACACATCTACCCTATCTACTATTTTTATCACAAACTCAACACGCTCAAAATCCCGTCCAAACGTTAATCCAAAAATAATTTCTCCTCGAGCACACAACGTTATCCTCCCTGCTCAACCCCATCACGCACACATCTCACTGCAACCACTCCCCCC